>SJYC01053446.1:0-45196 GCA_006408675.1 Madoqua kirkii | reverse complement strand
GTATCTTATACATATATATATATATATATATATATATATAAATGAATTGATTTGCTATAAGCAGAAATTAACACAATACTGTAAATCAACTATACCTCAATAAAATAAATTTGTTCAAATGATAAATTTTGTTATGGCCATTTTACTAGAAATTTTTTTAAGTAATTTTTTTCAAAAAGCATTACCCAGAGACCTCCACTTAGAGTGTGAATATGGCCTACAATCAACAAACCTACAAGAGATCCCTCTTTCTCTTCATTTTCACGGGGAAGAAGTGCACCATAGCTGGGAGTAGGGCCCGTAAACCTCCTCCAGGGAGTGTTTCCCCAGCAAGCAGAGCCTTGGTTCTATAAAGGGGAACGCATTCCTCAGTTCCTCAAACACTCAGGCGTAATCTCCTTACCTGCCTTTCCAGCTGGCTCTGAATTCTGTGCCAGGTGAAGAATACAGCAGACTTTTAGGTATAGATTCCCCCTGGACTCTTTTGCAATTGACTAAGAGAAAACCCTCTTCAAGGAACTCAGATGCCAACAGCAGAGAGAAAGCCGAGATCAGAACCTGTGAAGCAACACACGTTGCTTCTAAAGCAACGTTCATTCTAAAGATGCTTCAAGATACAGCCTCTGACGGGAACTGGGGGTTTGGTCCACACTTACACCCTGTAGGTCTGCCAAGATACCTGCTGAGTTATAACTTTCTGATTACCAGGAACTGAATATCTATGAGTATAATAATTCACTTGTTACAAAATCACTAGAAAATGGGGTGCATGACTAGAGTGTTCAGGAAGAAACCATAAAAATGATTTAAGAGGTCATGTTATAGAGGGGCCTGGTGTTCAAAATCAGATGCCGGGACATGTCCAAACCAAACATTCTAGATACTAGAGCAAATATCAAGGTTGTACTTTTTTTAGTAGCTTTAGTTTGCCCATAAAAAAATACCACCCAAGAATACTTTTGAATTATTTTATATTAGTCTAGAGATGATCCGTAGATATTTAGGAAATAATACACATAGATGGAAGACAGATCATTCTTTTGTCTAAAAGTGTTCTTAAGAGAACTCAAGAGGAAGCTAAGGGACCTGGACCCAGGACTAAGAAAGATGATGCCAGCTTATGTGGAGGTGCTCGGCAGGGCAGGGTGGTAGAGGCAGTGGACTGACCTGTCTGACCTTTCTAGAGCCAAGCCATTTCAAACAAAAAGGATGTGATTGCCTCAAAAAAAAAAAAAAAAAGAAAAGAAAAAGAAAAAAGAAAGATGAGACTGTTTGTGGAATTAGAACCAGCACTGGAGAAACACTGGACATTTATACTCCCAGTTGGCTAAACTGCATTAATCTCCTACCCAGTTTGACTTATTATTTTCAGTCTCTACAAAGCTCTTTGCATTTGTCACTAAAATACATTTCCCCATAAATTTATTTGACTAAATTTTGGTACCATGATGCTATATTATACAGAGACAAAACTGGGAAAAATAGGGGCTACCTTTTTCCTTTTGTGAGAATGGTAAAAGCTCAATCTTCTACAGCACTGCATTCCATTTGTAAATGTCCAAATGATAGCTCTCTACCAAAAGCTCTATTAGACTACAAGCTTTTCCATGACGGCATCTCACGCTGGCACAGAACATTGTGCTGTTCTTACTTGCAGGATGTCAAGTTCAATTTATTTTTATGAAGAGAAATTGTTCGTGGGAAAGTCAGGGGTTTTAAGGGAAATGGAATCATGACGCACATGAGTTATACATTTAGAATGCCAGTGAATGTTCTTTAGAACATTTGAAAAATGGTCGTGTCATCAAGATGTCCAACCCTCTAGCTGCCTTCCTGGATTCTTGGAGAATTCCCAGAGCCAGAGTAGGTCCCTTCTGTTTTCTAAATCTTCCCACTGCAAATGCAGGCTTCCGTAAAGAAGCCTTCCTTTGCTGAGTGTGTCCTGTTATTAGAAATAAACTTAATGAGAACATCTTTGTGTCTGATCTACAAAGCACATTATATAGAATTTAATTCCTTTTCTGCATGAATGTTAGAACTATATTTATTAATTAAGTGGCTGGAAAATGTAAGTGTGAAGACTGCTCGCAGTGGCCTGGGTGTATATTTTGCCTCCTGAATGAAATTCAAGCAGTGACCCCTGTTTTAAAGTCCAGGGTCTGTTCTCTGCCTTGCTTGCTGCCAGCCTTCCCGCCCCCTCCTTGGGTGATAATCAGACTTGGGGGCATTGTCTCCCTCAAGTTTTCTTCTGTATCCACGCCCGCAGCGCCTCTCTGAATTCCGGGAGCTCATTCTTCTCCTGCCAGCCAGGCAGCCTACACCTCAGCCTTGCTTTTCTCAAACACCTCAAGAGACTGATGATCAACTATTAGGTTTAGACACACCGCTTCCTTATTTCTTTTATCAAATACAAATTGAGGGGGGGAAAGAGAGATTTTTCGTTAAGAGATTTTTCCAATAAAATAAGAATGAGTTTGGTGGTGGTTACTGTCTAGGCGGCAAATGACTGAAAGGTGAAGAGTAATTTCATTTTAGAAACGTTAGCAGCTTTCTTCTTTTAATAAACAAGATATGCAGGGATATGTGTAAAATAGGGCTAGATACATGACAAAATTTATATATTTATTGAAAGTCAAGGAAAGGAATCAAAATGAAAAGCAAAGCAGTGTTTTGGGGTTAAGCTATGTGCACTGTTTACGTCAGAAGGAAGTCACGCGAGACCGCGTTCTCTCAATCTTCCACAGGCCTGGTCCCGCGGCTGGCCCTGCAGGCTGCGCGCGCGCCGCGAGGGGGCGCCATTGCCCACGCCACACGCCGCGCCGTTGGGCTCCCTGAGGGGCAAAGGAAATCCCGGCTGTACGCGCTGCCCCCGCCCCTACCGCAGCGGACCGCTCTCGGTGTTAAGGAGCACAGATGTGCCTTTGCCTGTCACGTCAGCAAAGCTCAGAACCCCCTGCAGCTTCCCGCAGGGATTGGAAGGCGGGCGAAGATCGGATGCCCCGCCCCATGCTAATCAACGTGCGTGAAGGCACTCCTGCTGCCGGCTGAGCCAACCAGCACCGCAAAGAGAGGATCAGCTTCAAGAGAGACTGGAAGACCGCTGCGGAGAGAAGCGGGCCGCTGGGTGTGCCAGGCTTGGGAGGGTGGGAGCCACCGAGGGCCGCAGCGGGGGACGGAGGGCCGGGGAGGCCAGCCTCGGGCTCAGGCCAGAGGAGGGTGGCCGGAAGCGGCTGTGTCCACAGGTGGCAGCCGCACGGGACGCGGCCCACTGCCCGTCCTCCAGACGACCCGCGCTGCAGCACCTGGAGCAGAGTGAGGCCCCGGCCACTGAGTGCTGGGCCGCTGCCCTGGGCCTGTCTCTGTGAAGGAGGGACACCACCTGGAGGAATGCGAGACGGGGGCAGGAGCGAGCCCCTGGCAGAGCTGTGTTCTGGGGGCGCGGATGAGAAGCCGACACCACCCACCTGCTCACCCACAGCCGTGGGCAGGAGGCTACGCCCCCGCCTCCACCGAGGGACGCTTTGCCATGAGAGGTCCGTCACTCTTCAGGCCTATGTGAGCGCTGACAGCTTGAGAGCACCTCAGCAACTGCTCAGGCCTGGGAAGGCCTGCCCTGACTCCTAAGTCTGGAGGGTCAGTGACGGGAAGAGCAGCTCTGACTCCACAATGGACCCCCTTCTTTGACTTTAACCCTTGTGTTCTATTGCTTTTGCTACAGGTCAATCGCTAAAGGGAGGTGGCCCACAGTTTAAAGTGCACGTATCGGCTCATCTCTGGGAACCCTGCCTCCCATGGCTGAGTGTTAAGCGAAAATACCTCTGTTTTGCTGTCCTATGTAAAGTGGATAACCAACACGGACCTACTGTGTAGCACGGGGCACTCTACTCAATATTATGTGGCAGCCTGGAGTAAAGGGGAATTTGGGGGAGAATGGATACATGTACATGTATGGCTGAGTCCCTTTGTTGTCCACCTGAAACCACAACATTGGTAATCAGATATACTCCAATATAAAATTAAAAGTGTGAAAAAAATTCTTTATCTTGTGCATGTGTGCTCAGTCACTGAGTTGTTTCTGACTCTGTGACCTTATGAACTGTAGTCTGCCAGGTTCCTCTATCCATGGGATTTTACCAGGCAAGAATAATGGATGAATAGCTCACAGGAAACATCCTGACTGGGTCCACACGAGAATGGCTGCAGGAAAGAAGAAATGAACAAATTAACACATCTTGTCTGGAGTCTGGCAGAAACCAGGAAATATTTGCAGCAACTTAGAGCCTTTTAACTTTACCTGCTCACCTTTCTTTGTTCCATAGAAGATACCAGGACTCAAATTCACTCGGATGAGATGATTCTTAAGGACAGGAGTCCACCATCTTCTCAGTCTCCCAGCTTCCTGAATAAAGTCATTACTCATGTTATTCACTGCCCCAGCGCCTCATCTCTCCATCTATAGATCCATTGTGTGTGAGCAGTACAAGCTCAGACTATAACAGGGTTAGTCTTTCTAACAGCTGAAGGTTGAAGAATCAGGAGGAGGCATTGGTGAGGCCAAGAGGCCTGCAAGTTGGTTCTGGGACTGAGCACCAGCCCTGAGGGGTCAGGGAGCGTGCCAGGCACTGGCCAGGGAGCCCCATATTGATTTTCCTGGTGCAATGCTCAGCTAACATTTGGGAATAAGACAGCCGATACATCGTGTCAGACAAACCACCCTACACCAAGACAAACTCCCTTTTAGACTGAGGAACAAGAGAATTCTGTAGGACTTGCAGCACGTTCCCCTGCAGGGGCACCAAGCAAGTGCTGGTTTTGGCAGCTCGTGTAAGGAAAAGTCAACTGCAGCCTTTAGTGGAACTTACAGATTTCAGACACTCATTCCCTACCTTCCTTGTCCCCATGGCAGGCATGTGCTCCAAAGCCCAAAGGAATCCCTGTAGTATTAAGAACTGAAATTTCCTAGAACTCTGGAATGCTCTGAGAACTGTCAAAGAAAGTCACTTTTGTGCTCTGAAGATTTGGCCAGTATTTAACCTTCTTCAATCATCCAATTTCTTGCCAGTGGAAGTACTTCCCAGGCATGAAAGCTGCATTCCTGATGCAAACATTTTGAGTTTGCTGGGACAGGAGCTGACACTGCCAGGGCACGTGGGACCCCAAGCAAGGACCATACACTTTCACAGAAACCCTGAAGAGGTGCAGGTACAAGGTAAGATCTTTGGACTCTTCCTTTCACTTTTAGATTCACTGAGAAAGTCTCCCACTGGTATGGAAAAGTTGACTCTGGCCACAGTCAACTTGCCATGAAAGAAATGTGTGTTTCCTTCACAGAATAGGGAGATACTTTATTGCCGATTTCAATTCACTTATCTGTAGGGATTTTGTCATTTGTCAGAGTCATCATAAATGCACACCAACCACCTCTTTTCTTCCCACTTAGTGTTAGAATTCAAACAGCGGGTGTGGTTCCCCACTAGATGTGAGGTCCCCACATGGGAGACTCACTGTGCAGAGGTGCTGTGATGCTGGGAGGCCCAGCCTGGGTGGGGTCCAAGTGCCTCTCTGCAGCCACGTAAACTGAGTGTCCACCAGCAGTTTGGTAGGACAATGGGAGAAGTGTGCTGAGAGGGGTCACCATCGTGCAGGCCATCCTCTATTGAAGGCTTCCTGTGGACCCAAAGACCACCTTTTATTCTTTTTTCACTCCTCGTGCCTCTAGGGCAAGGTGTTTCCACCTTGACAGAGTTCACCCCAGTGGGATAATCCCTGGTCGTGGGGACCACCCTGAGCATTGGAGGTCTGGCTGCATCTCTGGCCCTACTCACTGGATGCTCTCCCCCAGTTAGGACACTGAAACTGCCTCCACACAGCAGCAAGTGTCTGCTAGGGGTCAAGCCACTCACTACCCAGGGGGGAACCACTGCCCATGTGGCCACCGAGCCGGAAAGGGTTGGCAGGAAAGTGAGGCTCCTAGGAGCTGGGTCAGAGCAATGCCATGAACTGGGAGGAATGTCCCCAGAAGTCCTTGGACACAATTGCACAGGCTGGGAGACCCTGCAAGGTAACGAGGTGTGGAACCACATCTAAGGAAGAGAGCCCGATGGCATTGCAGGAGGGCGGCCAGGGAGTCTAGAGGCACAGGGACAGTCAGCTGTCTGTCTGCCAGTAGGGGACCCACTCAGGCTGCCCTGGACCCTAGCAAACAGCTCTGGGTCGCAGTCTGCACAGGCCCATGTGATCCCACTGCAGAACCCAGGCAGGGTGTCACCTCCAGGGATGAGGTAGCAGGGCTCTCCCTTCGTGCTGGGCACTAGCAAAGCCTTTCTGTGCCACTGTGGTCGACACCGGGTAAAGGGCATCATCAGATCAGAGCAGAGATGCATGTGTCCAAGATTGTGAGAACATCCAACAGTGGATCATAAGGGGAACAGCGTAGAGAATTAGACACTGTTTTGGAGAAGAGAAAATACCTTTTGACAACATGACAGAACCTATAGGGTATCCCAGCCACTGAAAAATAAAGGTAGTGGGCAGAACAGCTGCCTTCACAGAACTGAAGGGCCCTCATAGAAAATCAAATGAGGATGAATGGATAAGTGGTACCAGGATGCAAGTGGGAGGGAAGTTGTCAGTCTCCATAAGTCTGAGATCCTTTAATTCCATCCAATCTTCCCACACATCCAGGGGTCAGCCACACCTGGAGAGTCATGGTAGACTCTGAAGGCCACATTTCAGAAGGAATTCTGAAGCTAGATTAAGCTCAGAAAAGAACATCATCTCATTATGAGCAACATTGTCCTGCTCAGTTTTCCAAGTTAATTTAACATTTTACCAAGTTAATAGGGTGAAGTTTCTTCTTTCTATAATTTCATCAGATTACAAATGTATTCTCTTCAAGATGTTCAGAAAATACAGATGAGAGGAAATCCAAGGACCTGATTTTTCATCTCTTAATAAGGTGTGTGCTGTATGCAAGGCTTTGGGTCTCATTCTTTGTACATAATCTGTGCCAGTATTATTGCCATGTCATTAAACTTTCCCAGAATGCAGACTGAAAATGGATGGATAATATCCATCCGATGAATTTCCTAATAAATTTACTATTTCAACTGAAGTAATGGTTATGTTAAAGGCTTTTTTTTTTTTTTTTTTTGGATAGGTAAGACGTGGATTTATTTAGAGAGAAGCACATTCCACAAACAAAGTGAGGGCCATCTCGGAAAGCAAGAGCAGCACCAGGGTAATTTCACAGGCTAATGAGTGGGAGGAGCAGTCCAACTATCTGGGGACTCACGGGAATTGGGCCACTGCCCACTTTTTACTTTTATGGTCAGTCCTGGAACCGCTATGGTGCCAGTGGTATGTCTTAGCTGATTGTTACGATGAGCATATGCTGAGGCTCCGGTTATAGTGGAAGCTGACCGGTCTGCCGTCTTGAATCTGTTCTGTTCTAATCTGTTTGGGTCATATCTTTGGACAATGTCATTCTTTCCAAGGTTGTGGCCTACCCCCTTCCCTCCTGTGTCATTCCCGCCTGAGAAGCTTTACTCCCATATTCTCATGGAAAGCGGAAGAGTGACAGTACATCTCCTGGAACTGCTTCAAGTCTGAGCAGGGGCACCGACCCAGTCGTCAGCGAGTAGAAATCTAGATGCTTCATGCAGGGCTGCAGGGGCAGGACATCTCTTTGTTTTAAATCAGTGTGCTTGAAGTACTCGCACAGCTTTCCTCTTGAGGTGAAAGAGCTTGTAGCTGCTTCCATAGCCTTTCTATGAATCTCCTTGATGATGCAGCACTTTTTTGTAACAGCATCAGAGTACAAAAATAACAATCTATAAATGACAAAAGAATTAAAAGACATGGTTAAATATCTGATTACAGTGTAGCTGATCAAAAACTTGGTTACAATTGTCAGCTACAAAGTGGCCCTTACCAAGAGCATTGCCAATGGCTGGGCAGCAAAGGCATCTGCCATCTGTCTCTATGGAGGTTGAACCCCATGCTGCTATAGCTGCCGACCTTCAACAACCCCTGCAGGAGTTCAGGGTCGCATGAGGCACTCTGTGGTCCAGTGGGACAGGTCTTTAGATAGTTGGGTGTTTTTAGAAACAGATATTATGATCTCAACCCTTGTATCTCCTCATATCTAGAGAAGCACTACATCCCTTCATGGTGACATCAGAGCCTCATGACTAACAAAAACCTTTTGTAAAATGAGTGCTCATGGCATTGAATTCCCCCTTCACCAAAACCTTATATAGTGACCTTTCCCAATGGCCGCTATGGAGCACTCTCTCAGAGCTATCTGGGATGCTGTCTCCCAGGCTACAGTCCTCATTTTGCCCCAAATAAAACTTAACTCACAACTCTCAAGTTGTGCATCTTTTTTAGTTGCCACAATAACCAGAATTACAAACGATTACGTTTTAACTTACCATACCAAATAATCCTGGTTAAATATTTCTCTGAGATGCCTCAGGGACCCTTTAAGGCATCCCAAAATTAGCTGAAAATCAACAGAAGTTGAGTTAAAATTGGATATTTGGGAAGTTTGTCGAAAATTTTTTAAATGTTTGGTCAAATAAGATCATTGGTCACTGTGAAACAATACTTATTTCTCAAAGTTATCAGAGATCTCAAAAGCAAATACAAATTACTTAAAGGTAAAGAAGCTCACACAATCTGTTGTCAAAAGCTGCATTTCAAGAATACTTTTGTGGAAGGAATCAAATCCAGCCTTGTGTTAACCTATTCCCAACAAAATTCATTTATCTACTTATTAATAGATTTAATCCAATCTTAGAAAGTCCTGACCGTGCACAACTCTTTTTTTGTTTTATTATTATTATTATTCACATCTTCTTTTACTGAAAACATACATTTCACTTTCCTTAGAAGTTTTTTTTTAGTAACATTAAGTTAGTTTTCTTGCTGACAAATTTACAATAGATATAATAAGTTCTAATAAGCCTAGGTACAACATAATTATTATGCATCACTCTACAGACATGTCTGTATTAATCAGAGCAAAAAGCTTAAACCACTTTCAACACTAGATATTAATTTAGTGTTGAATATTTCCTAAATCATATAAATCTTAAATTCATTCTGGCCAGTTTTATATTCCTGAGTACTTATATAAGCACTTTTTTAAAACGTCAACTAAGTCGAGCTTTTTTTTTTTTTAACAAATTAGCTTTGCTAATACCATACATCTGATACATACAATCATATGAACATAGATACTTCAAAGTTCTTATTTAAACATTTCAGCCCTGAATCAAGTACAGCAATGTAAAAGCTACCAGTTTCAAGAGGTTGGATTCAAATTGAGCTTCTGGCGTGAGTCACGTCCCACTCTTTGCAACCCCATGGACTATAGTCCATCAGGCTCCTCTATCCACAGGATTCTCTAGGCAAGTGTGCTGGAGTAGATTGTCTTTCCCTCCTCCAGGGGATCTTCCTGACCCAGAGATCAAACCCTCATCTCAACACCTCCTGCATTGGCAGGTGAGTTCTTTACCACCTGGGAAGCCTAGATACCAGGTGAGTGATTCTAATTAAAAGATCATGGGCTTCAAGTCTCAATCAGGGTTTTGGCTGGGTTCAAGTCCAAATCTGAGATGCACAGTTTCAATACTTTCTATTAAACAGTTAATCATATGGCCCCATCAGTGTCTATTCCCTGGTAATAGCATTATGGGTTTGCCTCAGAAGGGTCCGCATGCCCCACCTGGGGTACCACCTGATCCCATGGGATCGGTCAGCTAAGACGCCCTCTGTTTCTTTCCTAGAGTTATCCCTCCAAAATATACAAGCCTTAAATTCCTTCCAGGTTCCACTGCCTAGATACAAGGAAATAAAAATTTGAACATCGGGTAGTTCACTCCATTTTAAGGTTCCTAACTCATATATGGACAAACCTGATTATCTAACGTATTTTTTTTTCCTCTTTAATTCCTGCTGTCTGAAACCTTCCCAGCCCCAGAGAGTGTGGCCCAGAAGGGCACTGGCCAGGTGTCGTGCAGCCTGGTGCAGTTTAGACCTGAGCCTGAGATGACATCTCCAGCTGTGCACTTTGGCCAAGTTCGCACTTAGATTTTAAATGCCATCTCTGCCAAGGCAGTCTCCCAATCAAGGATTAGTGTCCAAAAAGTTTTTGCAAAGGACCAACACAGAGTGCGTCCCCAACAGCGCTAACAGTGAGTGGGAGCTGGTCTAGCTATAAGCTGGAAATAAAGGGTCAGCACTTGTCAAGTCTAAAGTAGATCTTGTCAGCCACACAGGTCTTCTGAGGTTAAGAAAAAGAAAGAAATGAACATAGGATGATAGGAGGAAAAAACTCAGAGTCAAGGAGGAGAGTATAGATTATCAAAACCTGAAGCAATAATTCTGTTTTGGACCTGCTATAGGATGTACCTAAGCATAACCCTGCAACACCATCTTTCTATAGCAAACTTTGCCAGTTACCATCATTCTTCTGGTTCAGACCTAGGCTTCCAATCAGAGCCCTGAAGCGTTTAGGGTTGACCAGCCTCATGAAAATAGGCAGACGTTGGCAGAGCACACTCCCCTGTACTCCTGGTTCATGGCATCCCACAAGCCCGTCTTAGGCCAAACCCTAACTCTCATCATTTCTGGCTTTATCACTGTCACTCTGTGGCTCTCCAGCTGAAACTGTGTAACTCAGATTGGGACAGGAGCCCGTAGGCCTTTAACTGAGGTCGGTTTAACTGTGTCCTGGTTTCAGGACTTAATGAAACTCATGTTCTTGATGTCTTCTCACAGAAAGAAGTCAATGAGAGACAAAGTGACAGATAAGAAATTGATTTAATTAAAAACACACTCCATAAACAGAGTTGGGTCATCTCAAAAGGCAAGAGTGGCCAGTAAGGACAATTTTTATGATTAATATAGATGGCTAGCAAACACATGAAAAGATGCTCAATATCACTCATTATCAGAGAAATACAAATCAAAACCACAATGAGGTCCTATTTCATGCCAGTCAGAATGGCTGCGATCCAAAAGTCTATAAGCAATAAATGCTGGAGAGGGTGTGGAGAAAAGGGAACCCTCTTACATGGTTGGTGGAATGCAATCTAGTACAGCCACTATGGAGAACAGTGCAGAGATTCCTTAAAAAACTGGAAATAGAACTGCCTTATGACCCAGCAATCTCACTGCTGGACATACACACCGAGGAAACCAGAATTGAAAGAGACACATGTACCCCAGTGTTCATCACAGCACTGTTTATAATAGCCAGGACATGGAAGCAACCTAGATGTCCATCAGCAGATGAATGGATAAGAAAGCTGTGTTACATATACACAATGGAATATTACTCAGCCATTAAAAAGAATACATTTGAATCAGTTCTAATGAGGTGGATGAAACTGGAGCCTATTATACAGAGTGAAGTAAGCCAGAAAGAAAAACACCAATACAGTATACTGACACATATATATGAAATTTAGAAAGATGGTAATGATAACCCCGTATGTGAGACAGCAAAAGAGACACAGATGTATCGAACAGACTTTTGGCCTCTGAGGGAGAGGGAGAGGGTGGGATGATTTGGGAGAATGGCACTGAAACATGTATGTGTGTGTGTGTGTGTGTGTGTGTGTGTATGTGTGTGTGTGTGTGTGTGTGTGTGTTTGAATTCGTTCAGTCGTGTCCAACTCTTTGCGACCCCATGGACTATAGCCCACCAAGCTCCTCGGTCCATTGGATTCTCCAGGCAAAAATACTGGAGTGGGTTGCCATTTCCTTCTCCAGGGGATCTTCCCAGCCCAGGGATCGAACCAAGGTCTCCTGCATCGGAGGCAGATGCTTTAACCTCTGAGCCACCAGGGAAACATGCATACTATCATGTAAGAAATGAAGTGCCAGTCTATGTTCGATACAGGATACAGGATGCTTGGGGCTGGTGCATGGGGATGATCCAGAGAGATGATATGGGGTGGGAGGGGGGAGGGGGGTTCAGGATTGTGAGCTCATATATACCCGTGGCAGATTCATGTCAATGTATGGCAAAACCAGTACAGTATTGTAAAGTAAAATAAAAATAAAATTTAAAAAAAAGAAAAATACCAATACCATATACTAACATGTATATATGGAATTTAGAAGGATGGTAACAATAACCCTGTATGCAAGACAGCAAAAGAGACACAGATGTATAGAACAGTCTTTTGGACTCTGTGGGAGAGGACGAGGGCGGGATAGGTAGGGAGAATAGCATTTAAACATGTATATTATCATATGTGAAACAAATCACCAGTCCAGGTTTGATGCATGATACAGGGTGCTCAGGGCTGGTGCACTGGGATGACCCAGAGGGATGGGATGGGGAGGGAGGTGGGAGGAGGTTCAGGATGGGGAACACATGTACACCCATGGCAGATTCATGTCAATATATGGCAAAACCAATACAATATTGTAAAGTAAAAAATAAATAAAATTAAAATCCATTTAAGTAGAAAAAACTTACATGTGCTTTGTTTTTGTAGATAAATGCCTAGAAGTGAATCTGCCTGATACTTGGTCCATTTTGCCAAATTGCTTCCCAGAAATATAATCTTTTAATGATCTACAACCACACAAACAAGATATGAAGCTACTGTTTTATCTTTCCTACACTCCTTGCTAATGCTGGCTCTTATCTCATTTTTCCCCATCAATATTTGGCATCGGCAAGATGCTTATCTTTCTTATTTGCATCTTTATATTTGAATAGAAATTTCTTTATATTTGTCAGACTACTTTTTACCTTTTGCGTGTTTTGCTCATTTTCTATTCACTAATAGTAGGAATGTTCAGCATTTTCCTTGATTTCTACTAAAATTTTTTTGGGTAAAACTTACCTTCTACCCTTCCCCTTCAAATTCATATGCCTGCAATGTGGGAGACCCAGGTTCAATCCATGGGTCAGGAAGATTCCCTGGAGAAAGGAATGGCTACCCACTCATTTTCTTGCCTGGAGAATTTCACTGACAGAGGAGTTTGGCAGCTATAGTCCATGGGATAGCAAAGAGTCAGATACAATTGAGTGACTAACACTTTTAACCTGCACCAGTCTTTGCTCCCTCTTCTCAGAGGCCTTTAAGCTAACCCTGCCATTACTGAATTAGATCCAGCTGCTGGCCACTCAAAAGTCAACACACAACAGAGACAATACTGGTAGAAAGAAGAGTGGTTTTTAATCAAAATGCCAGCAATCTAGGGGAGATGGTGGGCTCAGAGCTCCCCAGAAATCGCTTCTGAAGATTCTGCTCAGCCATGAACATTCTTAAAAGGAAACAGAGAAGTCATCTCATTTAGTTATTGAGATGGGGGGCACAGTCATCACCACTCCCACTGTGTATACACTGGTAAGCTGGCTGTCAACTTCTTGTGATTTTTCATTAGATGCCACTAGTTCAATTTGTTTGCAATATTACTGAAGGGGAAGCTAGGGAAGAGATCTGGTCATCTGTTAAATACTTATTCTTCTTTTCTACTTCTTTAATCTAGAGAAAGAACCACAAGTTAGGCAAGGTGTGGCATAATCACAAGATCTGAAAGATGTGCTTGGGCCTCGAGGAGTAGAGCATGGCTGGGGAGGGGGATGCTGGTTTAAGGTTAATTACAATATAGCTCTGCTAAAGTGACAAGAAGACAGGCTTCCTGATAAGGGAGATTTCCTGCAAAGCGCTCTTTCCTTTCCAAAGCTGTTTGCACTGGGAGTAAGCAGTACCTTTCTGAAGAAGGCAGGGGTGCAGACAGTTGTAAGGTAACAATTCTATAAGTTATGTACACTATGAAACTTTTGCCCAGGTCTCCTCCACCCCACAGCCCCCGCAGCTATCACTCCAGCATCTCTTTCCACGACAACTCCCCATGTAGCAGAGAAGGGTGTGCCACTCACCCGTGTCCAGTCATAAAAGTTAAAACAAAGACCCATCTGAAATATTTTTAATTTATGTATTTTAAATGAAACAAAGATGAATATTTTTAATGATAAAGGTAACAATAATAATTCACCAGAAAGATAGACATCATAAACCATTAGACAACAACAAAGAAAAAGACATATAAAGCAAAAATCAGAAGAAATATAAAGGAAAAGAAAATATATAATCATAGTGAGACATAGTCCTAGACTCATCTAAAATATTATCTTTCACAAATCAAAACTATAATAAGGTACCACCTCATACCAGTCAGAATGGCCATCAGTAAAAAAATTTATAGATAATCAATGTTGGATAGGGTGTGGAGAAAAGGGAACCCTCCTACACTGTTGATGGGAATGTTAATTGGTACAACCTTTATGGGAAAAGGTATAGAGGTTCCTTAAAAACTTTGGCCACCTGAGGCAAAGAGCTGACTCATTTGAAAAGACCCTGATGTTGGGAAAGATTGAAAGTGGGAGGAGAAGGGGACAACAGAGGATGAGATGGTTGGATGGCATCACCAACTCAATGGACATAAACTCCGGGAGTTGATGATGGACAGGGAGGCCTGTTATGCTGCAGTCCATGGGGTCAGAAAAAGTAGGACATAACTGAGCAACTGAACTGAAGTGAACTGAAAAAAACTAAACATTGAGTTGCCATATGATCTGCAGAAAATTGAAGATAACAAGGGAATATTTCATACAAATATGGGCACAATAAAGGATAGAAACAGTAAGAAGCATAAGAGGTTAAGAAGAGGTGACAAAAATGCACAGAAGAATTGTACAAAAAAGGTCTTAATGACCCAGATAATCATGATGGTGTAGTCACTCACCAAGAGCCAGACATCCTTGAATGTGAAGTCAAGTGGTCCTTAGGAAGCATCGCTATGAACAAAGCTAGTGGAGGCAATGTAACTCCAACTGAGCTATTTCAAATCCTGAAAGATGATGCTGTTAAAGTGCTGCATTCAATATGCCAGCAAATTTGAAAAACACAGCAGTGGCCACAGAATTGAAAAGTTCAGTTTTCATTCAATCCTAGAGAAGGGCAATGGCAAAGAATATTCAAACTACCACACAATTGCATTCATTTCACATTCTAGCAAAGTTATGCCCCAAATCCTTCAAGCTAGGCTTCAGCTGTACATGAACTATGAACTTCCAGATGTTCAACCTGGATCTTGAAAAGGCAGAGGAACCAGAGATCAAATTGCTAACATCCATTGGCTCATAAAGAAAGCAAGAGAATTAAAAACAAACAAAAATCTACTTCTCCTTCATTGATTATGTTAAAACTGTGTGGATCACAACAAACTGTGGAAAACTCTTAGAGAGGGAATACCAGAGACCACCTTACCAATCTCTTGAGAAACCTGTACGCAGGTCAAGAAGCAACAGTTAGGACCAGACATGGGACAATGGACTCGTTCAAAATTGGGAAAAGAGTAAGTCGACGTTGTATAGTGTCACCCTGCTTGTTTAACTTCTATGCAGAGCATATCATTTGAAATGCCAGGCTGAATTGAAGCACAAGCCAGGATCAAGATTTCCAGGAGAAAGATCAACACCCTAAGATATCCAAATAATGCCACCGTAATAGCAGAAAGCAAAGAGGAACTAAGAGACTCTTGATGAAGGTGAAAGAGGAGAGTGAAAAAGCTGGCTTAACAACTCAACTTTCAGAAAATAAAGAGCATGGCATCTGATCCCATCACTTCATAGCAAACAGATGGGGAAACAAGGGAAACAGTGCCAGAATTTATCTTGTTGGGTTCCAAAATCACTGTGGACAGTGACTGCAGCCATGAAATTAAAAGATGTTTGCTCCTTGGAAAATAAGCTATGACAAACCTAGACAGCATATTAAAAAGCAGAAATGTCACTTTGTTGATAAAAGTCTGTATAGTCAAAGCTATGGTTTTTCCAGTAGTCATGTATGGATATGAGAGTTGGATCCTAAAGAAGGCTGAATGCCAAAAATTGATACTTTCAAATGGTGGTGCTGAAGAAGACTCGAGAGTGCCTTGGACAGCAAGGAGATAAGACCAGTCAATCCCAAGGAAAATCAACCCTGAATACTCATTGGAAGGACTGATGCTGAAGCTGAAACTCCAATACTTTGGCCACCTGATATGAAGAGCCAACTCACTGGAAAAGACTCTGATACTGGAGAAAGACTGAAGGCAGGAGGAAAAGGGGATGACAGAGGATGAGGTGGTTGGATGGCCTCACCAACATGATTGACATGAGTTTGAAAAAATTCCATGAGATGGTGAAGAACAGGGAAGCCTGGTGTGCTGCAGTCCATGGAGTTGTAAAGAGATGGACAGACTTAGTGACTGAAGAACAATATGATTCAGTAATCCCCTCTGGGGCATATAAATGGATGGAATTGTCATTAAAAAATACACGCACTCCTATATTCACAGCAGCACTATTTATAATATCCAAGACATGGAAATGACCCAAATGTCCATGGACAGATGAATGGATAAAGGAGATGTGGTACATATATACAATTTACTCAGCCATAGAAAGTAATGAAATAATGCCATTCGCAGGAACATGGATGGACCTAAGGATTATCATTCTAAGTAAAGTAAGTCAGGAGAAAGATAAATACCATATGATATTAGCTATATGTGGAGTCTAATCTATGACACCATGAGCCTATCTATGAAACAGAAACAAACTCACAGACATAGAGAACAGACATGTGGTTGTCAAGTGTGGGTGGGGGGGGGGAGGAGAGGAGAGGATGGATTGGGAATTGGGGATTAGCTGATGCAGATTATTAGGTATAGGGTGGAGAAACAGCAAGGTCCTACTGTACAGGGAACTGTTGTGGGGAGGGGAACTCCTTTGAGGGCCTGAGACTTGTCTAACATTCAGAAATGTACTGTCCAAGGAGACGCTCATGTTAATAAAGCAAGAGACTTCACTGGGAAGGGGTACGAAGGTGGAGAACAAGGGAGAAAGGGAAGCCGAGAGAACTGCTCTGCCATGTGACTCGCAGTCTTGGGCTTTATGGTGATGGGATCAGCTTCTGGCTTGCCTCTGGCTAGTCGTTCTGACGTAGGGTCCTTCCCGGTGGTGCACATATTCCCCAACAAGGATGATTCGGGAAGTTGCAGGGACATATGAAATGGCGTCTCCTCCCTTCTTTGGACTTTTCATGAATTCTACCAGTTGGTGGTAGCTTGTTAGTTCCATATTCCTTACCAGGACCTCCTGTTTACTCATGCAAATGTTTACTATGGAGCCTGGCCTAGTCAGGGGGTTTCAGTCAATGTGTCCCTTGAAAAAACTACATTCAATATTCTGTGATAAACTGTAACAGAAATGAATATGAAAAAGACTCTGTGTGTGTGTGTGTGTGTGTGTGTGTGTGTGTGTAACTGGATCACTTTGCTGTACAGCAGAAATTAGCACAACTTGTATGTCAATTGTATTTCAATAAAAATTTTAAAATAAAATAATATATCACCCAATAGCTGATAAGCCCTCTGCAAAAGGCTTCTTTCCTGCTCACATGCATGAAGCTGTTGCTGCTGGTGCTGCCTCTATAAGCCGAGTCAAGGATCTTTGTCAGGACATTCTGAATTTTAATTCTTAGTGTCAGCTGTTGGGACCATTTATCCTAAGGACCTCCTCTTCAAAATTCCCTGAGGTGGCACCAGCTCAGTGCTTGGCAGCTGAAGCAAGGAACCAACTAACTTCTGTGAGTTGACAGGCTCAATTTTGTAGGGTAAGTCTCTCCAATGTCCATACCAGGAACAAAATGTTTTTGCCTCAGTTTGGTACAAGCCAGTTTGTTTGATTGGGGCACCCTGTTGGAGAAGGGAAGTGTTGTTGGATTCTACTTGATTTGGGAACTGGCTTGCTGGTTTTGGTTTTGATTTTGTGATACATCAATGTTAGGATATGTTTGTGCTTTGTCAGTTGGAATGTGCTTGTCTTCTGTCTTTTAGTACTATTAAACTTATAAACAGGACTTCCCTGTTTATAGGGCTCAGCAGTAAAGAATCTACTTGCAATGCAGGAGATACAAGTGTGATCCCTGGGTTGGGAAGATCCCCTGGAGAAGGAAATGGCAACCCACTGCAGTATTCTTGCTTGGAGAGTCCATTGGCAAAGGAGCCTGTGGGCTACAGTCCATGGGATCACAAAAGAGTCAGCCACGACTTAGCAACTAAACAACAAACTTATAAAAATGGGAAATACTCCATCTACCCCACAGGAGAGCCCTTTGAGGAGTATATGAAATAAATGGGCAAAATAGCCATGAACTTTTGACTAAGAGACACGATACACTGTTGTAACAGGGAGTTAGGACCAGAAGAGTGATGGCCCCCGAATGGTCCACTAAATTAGTGTATGCTCTCACAGTTAAAGTGTTTCGGAAAAGAGCAGGGGAAAGAGATGAGAGTCCGTTGCAGTGTTTTCGCTACTGCATCAGGAGGAAAAGAAGTCATCGGGCTGCCACCTTGTGGGGCAGTAGTCTGAAAGGAAACCTGAAGGGGAAGCTGTTTGACAAGCGGAAGAGAGAGAAAGTGAGTGTGGGACATACTGCTTCAGATTCTGAATCCTGGCCTGCTGCTCAGCAAGCAGGCTTCACCAGCCCTGGTCCCAGCTGCCCCCTCCATGTATTCACTCCTTTCACCTCCTGTTTCACCAACCTGTGGGAACTGACTAGAAGTTTCTATGTTAACCCTGAGCACAGAGGCCTGGTGTAATATCACCATCTAAGGCCCATCAGGGCCCCCAATTTCGACCAGGAACCACTTCTGCAGCAGGGCAATTTCCCTTTTGCCAGTGTTAGAGACCGAGGAACTGCCTTGGATGTGAAGCATCCCATTCTAATTTCCCCTAAGGAGCCTCGGGTGTCAGACAATGAGGAGCAAGTTGACTGACTCTTAAATAGGTATGAATAGCACATATGATGTGGTAGACACCAAAGTGGCCCAGAAAACGTCTATTCTGGTAATGAGAGTTCATGGAGAAGTTCAAAAGTGTTTGTTCGTACAACTTCTAGAATGCCAACAAGGGGACCTCACCCTGAAATATAGCTTCTTATATATATGAGAGTATCCAGTCCCTTTGGGGACAAGATCTTTTGTAAATTAGATGCTCAAGTAATTTTTTTTCCCAGAACAGTTTGACATCAGAGTCTCACCAGAGGACACTTTAAGCCTACAAATCATGTTCATGGAAACCCCGGAGAAGGAAACAAAGTCATCCTAGGAGAAACTTGCCTGCATCTTTGAGATACAAATGGCCTACCTGGTCTTCTCATGAATCTTCACCTCTGTCATTTTTTTTAAATGCAAAGAGGATAATTTAGAAATGGACTTGTCAAGGGTAAAAAGAAATCCTAATTCTCTTCTCTGTAAATATTTAGGCATCTAAACAAGTAAGCTTGATTTGTTTCATTTGCCAGAAAACTAATTTTAATAAATTTCTTTTGTAAACTGGTGGGTTTTACATTGCTATACCTGACTCAGGGCTGAAATTTTGAAATAAGAACAGTGAGGTACCTCTGTTTCTTTATGTTTGTATATGTCTTTGTCTTTGAATAACACTGCTGAGGCTAATTATAAATGAGCTCTATTTAATTGGCTTAAAGAAAAGTTCACTTCAGTTCCATTTAGTCACTCAGTTGTGTTCAACTCTTTGCAACCCCGTGAACTACAGCATGCCAGGATTCCCTGTCCATCACCAACTCCCAGAGCTTACTCAGACTAATGTCTAACAAGTCAGTGACGACATCCAACCATCTCATCCTCTGTTGTCTCCTTCTCCTCCTGCCTTCAGTCTTTTCCAGCATCAGGGTCTTTTCCAGTGAATCAGTTCTTTGCACCAGGTGGCCAATCACTACCTTAGATGACCTGATTATAAGCCATTCTTCAGCTTCCTAGGAGGCTCATGTGGGCCCTTGGGGTGATGGTAAGGATTAGAGAGAGTCTGAAGTGCAGCCCACCCAGACAAGAGGTTGCAAATCAAACAATTCTAAATACAAGAGAAATTAAGCTAAACTGGTTTCAGATTCATGTGAACTGGGAAATATTCAGTTTTAAATTAATACCTGGTATCAATATTTAAGTTTGTTGACCTAATTGATATACACCTGTCTTTAGAGTCATTGACGTAAAAGACTTTCATTGCACCTAGGTTTAAAAGAAGTTAAATGAAATCTTGTTATATCTGTTACAAATTTTTCTGCAGGAAAAATAACTTGGTATGTTGAAACTTTAAAGTAAATGTAAGTGAGATAAGAGATTTTTCATAAGCTCTATAGGAAGAATTATGTTTTGAAAATTATTTAAAATAACCTGTCTAGATTTTGGTAACTATTACTTGCTTCTTGTTTTTAAGAGTTTGGGATTCTAATTTAAATATTTAAGTAAAGCTACTGAAAATAATAAGACATTTCACTATACAGTAGGAAAGTGTCATACATGTTTTGAGTAAAAGGAATTTTATGCATGGTCAGTCTGAGATTGGATTAAGCTTAACTGAGTAAATGACTTTTTAAAAGTAAGTTGGTACAAAACTTGAATTTGGCTTTCTTTTCTGTTAAGGGGACCAGTTTATTCAAAATGTTGAACTGCCTTTAATAACAGATTTTAAGTTTCTTTACCTTTTAAGCAATCAGTTCTGTATTTGCCTTTGAAATCTTTTGTTGCTACTTTGGCTAATTAAGTAACAACTGTTTCACAGTGACCTATGCTCTTATCTGATTGAGTGTTCTAGATCTTTTTGATATTTGGCCAGGGTTGGGGAGGTGGGGCTACAAAACTTCCTAAATCAATTCTGTTGAAGTTCTTTGGGCTTCTAGCTAAGATTGAGAGGCTTCAAAGGGCTCCTGAAACATCCCAAAGAAAGAAAGGTTCATTGGTATGTTAAATTACATGGGAAGTATTGTCAAATGAGTGTATTGTATTAGGTTACATTGTATAGTAAATGTTACTAATATAGATACTCTTGAAGTTATATATAAAGTTTCTAAAATTTGTACATGTCCTGATATAATGTTATAATATTATTATCCTGAAAGGTTAAGCTCCTTTGCCAAGAATTGTAATGAGATCTTTAACCCTCCCTCTAATCCAGAGTTCTTGCCTGGAGAATCTCAGGGACGGGGGAGCCTGGTGGGCTGCCGTCTGTGGGGTCTCACAGAGTCGGACACAACTGAAGCAACTTAGCAGCAGCAGCAGCTAGCCTTTAGATAATACCAATGGACTGAGTAACAATAGACAAAACTAGTGGGAAGCCTGATTACTTCATCCAGATCAATGGGTATTAGCTACATGCAACTGAATGAACTGACAAATAGGTTTTATAACTTACTGACTTTGGGAAGTATACTAACCTTAATGTTCATTTTCCAGAAAAAAAAGAAAAAAAAAAACCTTTCTCTTATGCTGTAACCTGCAAGTTGATAAAGTGTGTCCTTATAAACAAAGATAAAACATTGATCTTTTGCTATCTGACCACACCAAACTTGGATCAGCTTCTCAGCTGGCTCCCCTGCAGGCTTGATATTTTACATGTACATTATGCACATGGATATATGGCAGGTGTCTGTAAGATATATACCCTCTTTCCTTACAAAGTGATGATTGGGAGGTTTTTTTGGCCTAAAGGCCACTTGCTTTTTTTCTGCCAGGAGCATTTCTAACGTCACAAATGGAGTTAACAAATGAAGAGAACACACTTGGACAAGGCCACTTTGCACCCCATGCACTGGCCAGCCTGCCAGACCCTCGGAGAGCGTGGCTGCAGCCCTGAGGACTGGGCAGGTTGGCTCCTGGGGCCAGCGGGGGAGCCTCCAGCCGGAAGGTCAGAGGTGGAGCCCCACTCTGTGGTGATAAGGAGGACAGACACCAAGAGCCTGGGGGGAGTCTGGAGGCTGTCTTGACGGTAAGCAGCCCACCGCATCACTGGTGTTTCTCGGGCTGTTAGAGCTCTTGGTGTGTGCTGTGACCCTGCAGGCCAGGGTCTCAGGCTCTGTGGTGATGAGCCTGGAAGCCCCCTGGGGCTGGTCAGCACAGTGCTGCAAGGTACCGGGTAGAACCTGCTCTGAACAAAGGTTCCTTCCTCACCAACTCTAGCCAGGCCCCCCGAACCTTCCTGTGGACTCGGCCTCGGCCTCCATCTATGAAGCCTTGGGAAGACTGACTAGTTTCTAACAGCCCCACTGCCTCCCTGAGCTACGCCTGGGCCCTTCTCCAATGTGCCAGTCTGAGAAAACCCAGCCAAAGGAAAGTACTGCTCACTCCATCCTGCAGGTAGAGCCCTGTGTCTGCGGGAGCCTAACCCTGCTGGCGGACCTCCCAGGGGGTTACAGGACGGCCCTCCTTCCCCACTCCTGTAACCTGCCCCTCTGGAGCCCCCTCCCTCTCCCCACCAATGACTACTGGAAAAACCATACCCTTGACTAGAGGGACCTTTGTTGACAAAGTAATATCTCTGCTTTTTTAAGGGGCCTTGATGACATTCGGAAACTCCATGTCATGTCAAGCCGCGTTACAGAGGTGCAGAGTGGAAGCCCATCCGTGTTCCCCCATGTGGCCCCGCCGCAGGGGAGGGCGTCATGTGGAACACATCATGTAAAACATGCACACCTGGGGGACCGCTTCGGAGCCCCGACCACCACACACTGCCTAATTGGTCTCCAGATGTGTATAAGAGACAGCCCCCTCTTGTCCCCACCTTCCCTCTTCCTGCCATTAAAATGCTCAGTCACCTCCAAGCTAATAGACATGGAGCTCAGTTCACATTGGGCTCTTTCCCTGGGACCACAGTGTGTTCCTGAGGAAAGTCTGTCCTTATCCCTCTAATAGGAGTCTAGTCTGTTACCACTGGATCCACGCACAGAAAGCCTGACCACCACACTCCCACGGGTGACCCTGCTGACCTGCCTCTCTCCTATCTGAGGGTTTGTAGTCGGAGTTGGCTCTGCTTTGTTTGTTTTACTGAGTTTTGCTCTCTGTGCATGCAGCCACCGCGGTCAGACAGGCCAGAAGCACTCTCTGTGTGGAGATCCTAACTACGAGCCCGTCACAGGCCAGCCTGAGCGCCCGCCCCCAGGGCTGGCCACAGGCTTTGCCCCCAGTCGCCTCCTTGGTCGCAGCCGGCTGCCTGCCCTGTGATGTATGCACGTGCTCTCTACACTGTTCAGATGTTCTCAAGGATCTGCCCTGCCCTGACCCTCTTCCTGTCAACCAGGGTCTTCCCTGGAACCCAGTGTCACCTTGTCCTTCACAGTGACTGCTGGCCCCCGCGCTTGCACTGCGCCAGCCCTGCCACTGGCCGTGGGAAAGGGCACCCACGTGTCTACCGCCGCTCAGAGCCAGGCCCCTGGGACACAGGCTGTCAGGATGTTCAGTGGCCGCATCCAGGGAGCTCCAGTGACCCTCTGGAATAGAATAATGATGCTGCAGAGTTTACTGAGTGCCTTCCAGGCAGAGCACTGCGTCTGGAGCGAAGGTCTATCTTACTGATTCCCCAAACTCCGAGGGAGGGGTGTGCTTCTCTGCATTTCATAGGCAGCAAGAGAGTCCATAAGAGGCGAGCTAGTTCCTAAAGACTGTAGAGCAGCGGTGCTGTGCTGGGGGGAGTCCCTCCCTGAGGGGCTGCCCTCAGAAATGACCCCTTTGCGTGTGTGGTGGCCACAGTGGCTCCACCTCGTATCGATTCCTCTTGAGCTGAAGGAACAGATTCTTAAGCTCCCCTGATGTGCTGGGCCTCCCCTCCTGTATTTGCTTCTCCTTGTGGGAAAACAGAAAGACAACTACTGACCATCTCTCAGCTTTGGTGAACCAGGGTTCTGGACACGGTTAGCAGGTCCTCTGCTCAGGGTGTCACCAGGCTGAGATGAAGGTGTCAGCGTGGACTGTGGTCTCACCTAGGGCTGGAGTTCTCTTCCAAGCTGCCTGGTTCTCAGGAGAACTCAGTTCCCTGTGGCTGTGAGACTGAGATCTGCATACTCTTGCTGATGTCATCTGGGGCCTCCCAGATGGCCTGAGGACTGGGTGGGTCAGCTTGCGGGGCCAGCAGGGGAGCCACCAGCTGGAAGGGCCCAGGCGGGCAAGGGAGCCTCCTGCGGGAAGGTCAGCAGGGGAGCCCCACTCTGTGGTGACAAGGAGGACAAACATCAAGAGCTTGAGGGGACTCCGGAGGCTGTCTTGACGGTAAGCTGCCCGCCGCATCACCGGTATTTCTCGGGCTGTTTGAGCTCTTGGCAAGTGTGTGCTCTGAGGCCCACAGAGGTCACTGTCAGGTCTGAACCATGCAGCCCCTCTAGTCAAGGTATGGAGCCAACTTCTCCAGGGCCAGCAGGACGGCTTCCTTCTTATTTATGAAAGTGAAAGTCGCTCAGTTGTGACCGACTCTTTGTGACCCCATGGACTATACAGTCCATAGAATTCTCCAGGCCAGAATACTGGAGTGGGTATCCTTTAGCTTCTCCAGGGAAATCTTCCCAACCAAGGGATAAACCCAGGTCTCCCGCATCACAGATGGAGTCTTTACCAGCTGAGCCACAAGGGAAGCCCATGCTTACTTATGGACTCAGATGATTGGGTCATGCCCACCCAGAGTAACCCCCTTTTCATTAATGCAAAGTGAGCTGATTCAATTCAGTTCAGTTCAATTGCTCAGTCGCCAGGCTTCCCTGTCCATCACCAACTCCTGGAGTCCACCCCAACCCATGTCCATTGAGTTGGTGATGTCATCCAATCACCTCACCCTCTGTCATCCTCTTCTCCTCCTGCCTTCAATCTTTCCCAGCTTCAGGATCTTTTCCAAAGAGTCAGTTCTTCGCATCAGGTGGCCAAAGTATTGGAACTTCAGCTTCAACATCATTCCTTCCAATAAAAACCCAGGAATGATCTCCTGTAGGATAGACTGGTTGGATTGCCTTGCAGTCCAAGGGGCTCTCAAAAGTCTTCTCCAGCACCACAGTTCAAAAGCATCAATTCTTCTGTGCTCGGTTTTCTTTACAGTCCAACTCTCACATCCATATATGACTACTGGAAAAACCATACCCTTGACTAGAGGGACCTTTGTTGACAAAGTAATATCTCTGCTTTTTTAAGGGGCCTTGATGACATTCGGAAACTCCATGTCATGTCAAGCCGCGTTACAGAGGTGCAGAGTGGAAGCCCATCCGTGTTCCCCCATGTGGCCCCGCCGCAGGGGAGGGCGTCATGTGGAACACATCATGTAAAACATGCACACCTGGGGGACCGCTTCGGAGCCCCGACCACCACACACTGCCTCACTGGTCTCCAGCTCCTGCCAGGGCCAAGGCTGACGACGGCTCCTCCGCTCTCAGGTGCCTGGGAGCAGGCCGTCCTACCCGCTTGAAAACAAAGACAGTCACGTTGGTGTTCAGTGTGCAGACACTCAGAGCCTGTGTGGCCCCCACGTGTCACCTGTCGATAGAGGGGAGGAGCAAGTCCAAACACACACACGGCCCCGTCCCTCCGTCCCCTCCTGAGGACCCTGCGGGCTGAGCCAGCACTGGCTGAGAGCTGAGCTGGGTCCGCACAGATATGGGCTGTGCACTCTCCACCCTGGCCCGTCAACGCTGAGTAGGCTGTCCTCCCCGCTGAGCACTGAGGGTGGATCTCTTCCCCGCTTCTGTCAGGCCACACGCCAGACACGAGAGAGGCAGCTGTCCTAAGAGAGGGGGGCGAGAACAGGAGCTCTGGCAATAGAGGTGGAGACACGGATGCCCGAGGGAGCTGCACCGAGATCTGAGCCCTGCCTACGGTTCAACAAGGACCCAGAAGAATAGCATCAGGAGTGATTGAATATTTCTGTTCAGAGCCTCCCAGCCATCTCCAAGGCAGCATGCACTTTTAATCCATCATTTCTATTAAGCAGTGTCTGCATGTGGCAAAGGAGAAAATCACGTGATTCAATAGGGCCCACAGTCAAAGCCAAAGTCTTTCTTTCCTTCCTCTGACCACACTCTGAGGGGTGAGCACTGGTTGCTGGTTTTCAGGTCTTCAGAGGGATCACCCTTTATGTCGTTTTTGCTGTAAATCCTCAGAGATTTCCTTAGTGCCAGCTTCCAGATCTGCAACTTGGTATTCAGCCATTTCCTCCACCCCCTGTATTATCCTCATCTTTTATTATTAATGTATTATACTCATCTTTTATTTACAATGTTTCTAAATTCCAAGGACTCATTCACGTTCTCCCATGATCCTTTTTCATAGCAATCTATTGTCATTTTAAAGCTGTATCTTCCTATAACAGTTACATATGCATTCTATATGTATATATATGCAACATGCATGTATATTGAATGCACACATGTTATTGTATTATATGCATATGTAATTATGTGTGATTTATGCCTTAGTTTTCTATATATTACATATTATCTATGTATGTGTATACATATACACATATTCAGTTCAGTTCAGTTGCTCAGTCGTGTCTGACTTTGTGATCCCATGAATCGCAGCACGCCAGGCCTCCCTATCCATCACCATCTCCTGGAGTTCACTCAGACTCATGTCCATCGAGTCGGTGATGCCATCCAGCCATCTCATCCTCTGTCATCCCCTTCTCCTCCTCGCCCCAATCCTGCCCAGCATCAGAGTCTTTTCCAGTGAGTCAACTCTTCCTATGAGGTAGCCAAAGTACTGGAGTTTCAGCTTTAGCATCATTCTTTCCAGAGAACTCTCAGGGCTGATCTCCTTTAGAATGGACTGGTTGGATCTCCTTGCAGTCCAAGGGACTCTCAAGAGTCTTCTCCAACACCACAGACCCATATTGCAGGCAGATTCTTTACTAGCTGAGACACAAGGAAGCCCAAGAAAACTGGAGTGGGTAGCCTATCCCTTCTCCAGTGGATCTTCCCAACCCAGGAATCAAACCCAGTGTCTCCTGCATTGCAGGCAGATTCTTTACCAACTGAGCTATCAGGGAAGCCCAAATCTCAACAACTTAGTACACTAAAGTTTATTTATTGCTTGTGTTCAAATCCACTGTGGCCTTTGCAGTCTTCTCCAGGGGCCAGTAATCATTCCCAGCTTCCCTTAATCTAGTGGCTCTGCCACTCCCTAGTATTTGGGACCTCTGCCAGATGGGCACTAACAATGGCAGAAAGACGGAGAACATAGGAGATCTAGGGGATTTTAGAGACCAGGGTTGGAAATTACTTATATTACTGTTATCCATATTCAACTGGTCAGACCTTTGTCGTATGTCACACGTGATGACAAGGAAATGTAGTCTAGATATCTGGCGAGGACAGAAACTGTCTCTTATACACATCTCCTTAGTTTTCTATATATTACATATTATCTATGTATGTGTATACATATACACATATTCAGTTCAGTTCAGTTGCTCAGTCGTGTCTGACTTTGTGATCCCATGAATCGCAGCACGCCAGGCCTCCCTATCCATCACCATCTCCTGGAGTTCACTCAGACTCATGTCCATCGAGTCGGTGATGCCATCCAGCCATCTCATCCTCTGTCATCCCCTTCTCCTCCTCGCCCCAATCCTGCCCAGCATCAGAGTCTTTTCCAGTGAGTCAACTCTTCCTATGAGGTAGCCAAAGTACTGGAGTTTCAGCTTTAGCATCATTCTTTCCAGAGAACTCTCAGGGCTGATCTCCTTTAGAATGGACTGGTTGGATCTCCTTGCAGTCCAAGGGACTCTCAAGAGTCTTCTCCAACACCACAGTTCAAAAGCATCAATTCTTCTGCACTCAGCTTTCTTCACAGTCCAACTCTCACATCCATACATGACCACAGGAAAAACCATAGCCTTGACTAGACAGACCTTTGTTGGCAAAGTAATGTCTCTGCCTTTCAATGTGCCATCTAGGTTGATCATAACTTACATCTATGTAATATGCTATGTACATGCAATATTTGTACAACATGCACAGGTGCACTCAATTAATAGTTGTGTCGAATTACACACAATTGTCTATGTATTTTCTTCAGCTCTTTGACTTCTCTGTCCTGCGTAATCAGCTCATTTTCACTCACTTTCTCTGCAGTTGATAGTTTTCCTCACCTGTGGGGTTTCCTCTGCAAGGAGGCCTTCGGGGTTAGTCCAGGTGGAGGCGGGCAGGGCAGATCCTCCAGGCTGGCCAACCAAAGGTGCTGGTGTGTGGACTGCTGCAGCCAGTTCCAGAAGGGCTGATCTTTGCGCTCACCAAGAGCCCACCAGGACCAAGGCCTCAACTAAGGGCCCCCTGCCTCGCTGTTTAGGAGCAAAGGGTAGAAAGTAAGGACTCAGTGCTGCAGTGATCCCATGGAGTGATTCCCTGGAGCCCCCCGCCGCCCCCGCCCCTGCACCTGGAGACCCTGATCTCTCCTCCCCTCCGGTGGGGACAGTGCCTGCTGACCTTCAGCTATTACTTCTTAGATCCTAGTTTGTAACCTCTTCCTGCTCAAACAATCTGACCCCACCTGCATTCTGTCTCTCAAGACTGCCTCAAAATTCACAGCCACTAACACCTCCTTCCCTGTGTTCCTGCATTTATGTATTTTCTTACTTTTCAAAACTGTCTTTCCTGTCCTTTCAGTGGAACTCCCACTGGAGGGGCAAAGCTGCCTGGGCCACACCTGCGGCACCAACCTCATCATGTCCTGCCAAGGCTGTCACCATCTCCTCTCAAGATGGACAGCATGGAGACCTGGACTTAGACGCTCCCTGAGGACTGAACATTCTCTCGCAATAGGAGACTAGGGTTGCCGTGCTTTCAAAGGGGAGCAGAACCCAGGCCCCATTGTCAGATATTCTGATTCAGTTGATCAGGATGAGTTCAGGACTTCAGCAAGGGCACCTGGTCATCTGATGGCAAGGCTCAGACTAGCTTCAGGGAACCGGGCTATCCTGGAGATGGGTGGTCTGGGTTTGACCCTCCCCCGTTACTTATTGGCCTTGGGAGAGTCAGTCCTGCTCCTCAGGCTGTATACAGAGGGAAGAGCAGCCCCTCCCTCCTAGCCTGACTGGGTAAGTAAGTGGTAAAGTGCAGCAGAGGACCAAGCAGAGCAGGAAGAAGCCCTAGAGGTACCAGTATAGCGCAGCTCCTGATCCCGTGGGGCTGGGGTGGGGAATGTCCGCTGGTGGCCCTGGGCTGCAGCCTCTCAAGTGGTAGAGTTCAAGATGCACCACCCAGGCAGTGTCTTCATGAGACGGTGGAACATGAGGACAGTCAAGTTCTTCACAAAGGGACTGGGGCTCAGTACCACTTGGATCTTCCTGTCAAATTTTCCAGGTCATTCTGGCTGATTCCTCCTTGGATGGCAGGCATCTTGCTGTCAGTCCTTTCAGCAGAATGCCCATCTCTCACATGCTCAGATAATTTGCAATTGCTAATCTACCATTCTGAGGAAAACTCCCTAGGTGCATTAGAACTATACCTGATGAGGCCATCCAGCCTTTGAAAGGGTTGGCTGGTTGTTTGCATGGAGGGACCATCTGTCTGAGGTGTGCATCACCCTCACTCGCACGCATGTGCATATGCTTGTCCAAGTGCCTTAGTATAATAAGGAGGAACAAATCTGACTCCATATTAGGTTTGCTTCATTTACCCTAACGTTTGTATTCTATTGCTTCTGCTTCAAGTTAATCACTAAAAGAATGTTGCCTATTTCCTGAAATATACAGGGCAACCCATTCGCAAGGCTCTGACCTGTGAGGATATAATGTCCATTTGTTTAGAAATTAAAAGTTGCAAAACAGAGAATAATATTTGTCTCCTTGGAGGTTTACAGGAACATCATGACCTGACCTAATGATAGCTGCAAGGACAAAGGATTCCTATACCAAGAGTTTGCACCAACCAACCACACCCCTCCCTCACCTTGCCTTTTAAAATGCTTTGCTGAAACTCTTTAGGAGTTTGGAGTTTGGGGAAGCATAAGCCACCTGTTCTCCTTGGTTGGCCCCGTGATAAAACTTTCTCTTCTCCAAACTCTGACATTTTCATTTGCTTGGCCTCACTGTGTCAGGTAACAGTGTGATGGTGTGCCCTCGATGGCACCTCACTTCTATTCAGAACCAAGTAATCTTCCTTAAATACCTGTTCTTGGTAATAGGCATTTTTATGTTCTGTGCAGAAGAAACAAATAGCTACAGTGTTACTAACACTCATCTACTATTAGAGACTTAGTAAGAATAGCATCTTCATCATGAGGCAGACTTCCATCGTATTTCCAAAGATTTTGAAGTAACCTCTGAATGCTGAGTACAAAATTGAAACCATACACAGGATCTTACTCTCCTTTGAAAGATCAGAAGACATCAATTGGTGATAAATCAAGTGATTAAAATGAAGTGGAAAAAGTTTTCCTTTCTGATCTAACATGAAGGTCAGTGGTTGGAAAAGAAAGCTGATTTGGAATGTCAGAGCAGATGGGTTGGAATTCATCTTGATAAATTTCAAAGGAAAAAAGTGACCTTGATTGAAACCGTCAGCATATAGCTCTTCAAAAGAGAAGGGAGGTTGTTTCAAAATACACCCTTCTTTCTTTGATCCTGTCATGGAGCTAAAAGATGAAATACATCATAATAAAATGGATGTCAGTTTAAAAAATGTCTAAGAATCATGATTTTATCAGAGACAGGGAAGAAGGAAGGAAGGAAAAGGGGGAAAGGAAACTCACATTGAGTGTGAGGATTCTGAGAATCAGGATTCTGAGAATCAAGAGTATTTCCTTCTAGCACAAATGCAGGAACATGGAACTATGAAAAAACTAGAATAATATGGAAATGTTTGTTTCTAACTCATATTTTCTGTCACTGCATTTCATATTTTAATGAATTTTTTTTTTGCATTTCTTTTTTTCAAATCTATGACCTCCTCTGCCACCACCTCCAGTGAGTCTTTGCTGTGAACAAAGCAGGGTTTCCCCAGGAACACCAGGACATCCTCCTAGGACCACAGGGTGCAAGGATGCCAGAACAGCCCCGTTCCCTGTACCATGTATGGGACCCTGGTTTCATAGGTCAAAGGCACCCCGGCCAGCTTCCGTCCACCCTGAGAGCACTCCTGCTCCATTAGCCCCAAGGCTGAGAACGAGACCAGCAGAGGCTGCTCTCCCTGCATGAGAGTTTTGGTGTAGCTTGAGTGCAGATCCTGAAGGCTTTTCAAAATTCTTTTCCCATAGAAAACTGCTTCTCAGTACTCTGCTCTAACATTCTGCTCCATTGTTTTCTGCTCTTCACTACCATACCTCCACTCGGTCTCTGAGGGCTCCTGGCTCTCCTACCCATTGTTCTCCTGATCCAGTACAATGTTTGTTCCATATAATAAAAGCAATAATAAATGCTTCTTCAGATATAACAATGTATAAAGGTAGCTATATACGATGACCAGGTGGGATTTATCCCAGGTAGTCAAGACTGGTTCCAACATTAGAAAATCAATTAATGTAATTCCTCACACCAAGAGATAAAAGAAGAAAAACTCATATGACATCAATAGATGCAGAAAAAGCATTTGACAAACTCCAACACCTAGTAGTAATAATAATTAAAAAAAAAACTTTCAGTGAACTAGGAATAGAGGAAAAGTTCTGCAACTGGATGAAGAATATCTACCAAAAATCCAGAGCAAATATTATACTTACTAGGGAGAAACTAGAAGCCTTCCCATTGAGACAAGGAACAAGGCAAGGTTGTTCCCTCTCACCATGTTTTTCAACAGCACACTGGAGTTCTAGCTAGAACATTAATACAAGAAAAGAAAATACATACAGATTGGAACAAAGAAATAAAATTGTCTTTGTCTGCGGATGACAGTATCATCTATGTGGAAATTCTGACAGAATTGACAAAACTACTCCTGGATTAATACGTGATTGCAGCAAGGTGCAGGATACAAAGCTAACACACAAAAGTTGATTGCTCTCCTGTATACTAGCACTGACCAAGTGAAACATCATTTCCATTTGAGCTTCTAGTGCTTGAATTAAGATGTAGCTTCTCTTCATTTTCCATCCACGGTGTTTGTTTCTCTCTGTCCACTGCTCTTTACCCTGTCCTGTCCTCCAATGCAGGCCAGGAGCCGAGGGTGCAAGGATGAGCAGCCCTGCGTCCTTCGCACCGACTCCCTCGGCAAGCAGCGTCCATCAGCAGAAACGACACACGCTGCTCACTTGGTCACTGTTGGCCCAGAAAAGAGTTCTAAGTCAAGCAGTGATTTACTTATTACAGTTTCTAATGAAATGTGCCCTTTTATGATCAGTAAGTAGCAGATCTTAGTAAAGTGCAATAAGTGTTTATAGTCTGAAGCACTGTATTTTCTCCTAGGAGACCAAGGGATTAAAAAGGACATATTTTCCTCTAACTCTACAGAAGTTAAAAAAAAAGTGGATTCCTTTTGGGCGGGGGGAGGGACTCTGAGAATTTTAAGGTATAGAAGATGACATTTCTAAAAAGAATGTAGTTTTTAATCATATTAAAAGAGAATTAGGATTTAACATGGGAAAAAAAAAAACAGTTTTCTTGGCACCTGGATCAGCTCACAAATTCTACATTCTGAGAGCCTAATTCTTTAGATTTGTTACATTATTGTAAAGAACCCAACTTAGATATAAATTTACTCATTTAAGTTTCTTTTAAAGAAGTCCAGACTAAACTTTCCTACTTTGGGCATGTACCATGAGAACTTTGAGTGTGAGGCTCAAAGGATTCTGAACCGTTGGTGGCATTTTAAATATTGTGTTTAGCTAAAACAATATAAATAGCTTAATCTAACTGATATTGTTGTTGTTTGGTCACAACTTGCCTCTGACTCTTTTGAGACCCCTTTAACTTCTCTGTAGCCCACCAGACTCCTCTGTCCATGGGATTCTCCAGGCAAAAATATTGGAGTGGGTTGCCATGCCCTCCTCCAGGGAATCTTCCCCACCCAGGGATCGAACCCCAGTTTCCTGCATCGCAGGCAGATTCTCTACTGTCTGAGCCACCATTACTTGTTGTTTAGTTGACATGTATTTTAGACTAAGGAAATGATGTTATATAAAAAGCAAATTTGAGCAATTTTCTTATTTGAGTTCAAAATAGATCATAAAGTAGTGGAGACAGCTTGCAACATCAACAGTGCATTTGGCCCAGGAACTGCTAACACATGTATCGTGTAGTGATGGTTCAAGAAGTTTTGCAAAGAACAGGATAGCCTTGAAGATAAGGAGCATAGTGGCTAGCCATCAGAGGTTGACAGTGACCAAATGACAGCAATCATCAAAGCTGATCCTCTTTGAACTATACAAGAAGTTGCCAAAGAACTCAGTGTCAATCATACTATGGTTGTTTGGCATTTCAAGAAAATTGGAAAGGTGAAAAAGCTGGATAAGTGCCTCATAAGCTGACCAAAAAAAAAATCACTGTGTTAAGTGTTGTCTTCTCTTATTCTATGCAACAGTGAATCATTTCTTGATCAGACTGTGATGTGTGATGAAAACTCGATTTTATATGACAACCAGTGATGATCAACTCAATGGTTGGACAGAGAAGAAGCTCCAAAGCACTTCCCAAAGCTAAACTTGGAACAAAAAATAGACACATTCACTGTTTGGAGATCTGCTGCCCATCTGATCCACTGCAGCTTTCTAAGTCCCAGTGAAACTATTACATCTGAGAAGTATGCTCAGCAAATCAATGAACTGCACCAAAATCTGCAATGCCTGCAGTCAACATTGGTCAACAGAAAGGGTCCAATTCTCTATGACAATGCCTGAATGCATGTCACACAAGCAACACTTCAAAAGTTGAATGCACTGGGCTAAGAAGTTTTTTCTCATCTGCCATATTCACCTGACCTCTCACCAACCACCTACCACTTCTACAAGTATCCTGAAAACTTTCTGCAGGGAAAACACTTCCACAACCATCAGAAGGCATAAGGTGCTTTCTAAGAGTTCTTTGAATCCAGAAGCATGGATTTTTATGCTACAGAAATAAACAAACTTATTTCTCTTTGGCAAAAATGTGTTGATTATAATGGTTCCTATTTTGATTAATAAAGACATGTTTGAGCCTAGCTATAATTATTTAAAATTCATGGTCCAAAATTGAAATTATATTTGGACCAACCTAATATTATAAACCTTCCTTCTTTAAAGTAGGGTGGTATTGGAAAATGAAAGGGCAGCAGGCCAATGAATCAGCACAAAGTCCTAAACCAAGAGGCGGGCCTTAGAAAGCATCACTACGAACAAAGCTAGTGGAGGTGACGGAATTCCAGTTGAGCTACTTCAAACCCTGGACGATGATGTTGTGAAAGTACTGCACTCAATATGCCAGCAAATTTGGAAAACTCAGCAGTGGCCACAGGACTGAAAAAAGTCAGTTTTCATTCCAATCCCAAAGAAAAGCAATGCCAAAGAATGCTCAAACTACCACACAATTGCACTTCTCACACGCTACTAAAGTAAGGCTCACAATTCTCCAAGCCAGGCTTCAGCAATATATGAACCATGAACTTCCTGATGTTCAAGCTGGTTTTAGAAAAGGCAGAAGAAGCAGAGATCAAATTGCCAACATCCACTGGATCATGGAAAGAGCAAGAGAGTTCCAGAAAAATATCTCTTTCTGCTTTATTGACTATGCCAAAGCCTTTGACTGTGTGGATCACAATAAACTGGAAAATTCTGAAAGAGATGGGAATACCAGACCACCTGACCTGCCTCTTGAGAAACCTATATGCAGATCATGAAGCAACAGTTAGAACTGGACATGGAACAACAGACTGGTACCAAATAGGAAAAGGAGGACATCAAGATTGTATATTGTCACCCTGCTTATTTAACTTCTATGCAGAGTACATCATGAGAAATGCTGGATTGGAAGAAACATAAGCTGGAATCAAGATTGCCAGAAGAAATATCAGTAACCTCAGATGTGCAGATGATACCACCCTTATGGCAGAAAGTGAAAAGGAACTAAAAAGCCTCTTGATGAAAGAGAAAGAGGAGAGTGAAAAACTTGGCTTAAAACTCAACATTCAGAAAATGAAGATCATGGCATCCAGTCCCATCACTTCATGGGAAATAGATGGGAAAACAGTGGAAACAGTGTCAGACTTTGTTTTTTGGGGGCTCCAGTAATCACTGGAGATGGTGATTGCAGCCATGAAATTAAAAGATGCTTACTCCTTGGAAGAAAAGTTATGACTAACCTAGATAGTATATTCAAAAGCAGAGACATTACTTTGCTGACTAAGGTCTGTCTAGTCAAGGCTATGGTTTTTCCTGTGGTCATATGTGGATGTGAGAGTTGGACTGTGAAGAAAGCTAAGCGCTAAAGAATTGATGCCTTTGAACTGTGGTGTTGGAGAAGACTCTTGAGAGTCCTTTGGACTGCCAGGAGATCCAACCAGTCCATCCTAAAGGAGATCAGTCCTGGGTGATCTCTGGAAAGAATGATGCTAATGCTGAAACTCCAGTACTTTGGCCACCTCATGTGAAGAGTTGACTCATTGGAAAAGACTCTGATGCTGGGAGGAATTGGGGGCAGGAGGAGAAGGGGACGACCGAGGATGAGATGGCTGGATTGCATCACCGACTCTATGCACATGAGTTTGAGTGAACTCCGGGAGTTGGTGATGGACAGGGAGGCCTGGCGTGCTTCAGTTCATGAGGTCGAAAAGAGTCACACACGACTGAGCAACTGAACTGACTGAAGGACAAATGGAAAAACAGAGAACACTCTAAAAATGACTTCATAAGCCAGTAAGTAGAAGAATTCTCAAATGTTGTGACAGCTGGATAGCTATTTAAACAAGTAAAATGGGACCTATGCCTCACTCTCCACATCAGACTATATTACACAATTAACATAAATTTAACTGTAAAGTTTTCAAACTGTTTAAGTTCTCAAAGAGAACAAGAGTAAACCTCTTTATCAGCTGGAGTAAGAACATCTCCCCAATTATGACTCAAAATTCAAAATGTAGAAGCAATGAAAGAAAATACCAAAAACCTTATGAAAAACCAAGATATATAGAGTGCAAATAGCCCTCAACCATATGAAAAGATGGGCTTCCCAGGTGATGCTAGTGGTAAAGAACCAGCCTGCCAATGCAGGAGACAAGAGATGCAGGTCCAATCCCTAGGTTGGGAAAAATCCCCTGAAGGAGGAAATGGCAATGCCCCCCAGTATTCTTGCCCAGAGAATCCCATGGACAGAGCAGCCTCTTGGGCTACAGTCCATCAGGTTGCAAAAAGTCAGCCAGGGCTAAAGCAACTTAACACACACAGCACATATGAAAGGGTGACCAACCTCACTCACAAAGGAGAAATCCAGGGAATGTGTGTGTGTGGAGGGTAACGGTGGTGAAATGGGTGAAGGGGGTCAACAGGCACAGACTTCCTGTTATGAAATATATAAGCCCTGGGGGTATGATACACAGCATGATGACTGACTGGTCAATAATGCCGTATTGCATATTGGAAAGTTGCTAAGAGTATATCTCAAAAGTTTACAAAAAATGTAATTATATTTTATGTTATGTTAACTAGACTTATAGTGATGATCATTGTATAATATATACAAATATAAAATCATTATGTTATACAACTGAAGCTAACATAACTAATATGTCAACTATATCTTAATTTTAAAAAAAGAATTTGGAAAAGACATGCAAATAACATATTTTGAGATACATGTTATTAATAAGATTTGATTTCTAGGTAGTTGAGTTAAAATAACTAATGTAAAGATTATTTAGATTGAGATAAATGTTGACATTCAAGTTCATGATTTCACTTATATCATCAATCTGTATTTCTGTATAAGAGATTGTGTTTATCAAATAAACATGATCAATTTCAATGAATTAGGAAAGCTGAAACATACAACTCTAAAACTATAATGAATATATAATATAATCTTTCTTCAAACCAAGAGATTTGTTTTCAAACAGAGGGAACTTTTCTTATTGTTCTGATTCCAAACTCAGCAGGGATTGTTTCTAACAGGAGCAGTGAAGATCAGGCAAACACACCACCAGCGTCTTTACCTCACTTAAACTGGACTTCCCTAGTTGATCATGGAAAATTTAGTATTGTTGAATCTGGATTCAACTGCATAAATTTTTCCAACCTAGTGTTCAAGTGAGTCCCAAAAATTCATCCCTTAGCACCTATTGCCATTCCCTGCTTTTGCAAATACAATCTTTAAATAGGAGAAGAAATCATAAATTGTCAGTGTACAAGCATTTAAGACCTCATAATCCTGAACGAAAGAAAAAACTAGGAGAAATACAAATAAAAACTAAGTTGATGCGAAGCAGCAAGGTCCTATTATATAGCACAGAGAATTGTATTCAAATACTTATGATAAACCATAATAAAATCTAATGTTTAAAAGAAAGAATGTGTATATACAGAGTAAGTCCTTACATATGAATGAGCTCAGTTCCAAGAGCACATTTGTTAAGTCCAACTAAATTAGCCTAGGTATCCAGCTAACACAATCAGCTATATAATTCAGTTCAGTTCAGTTCAGTCGCTCAGTCATGTCCGACTCTTCGCAATGCCATGAATCGAAGCACACCAGGCCCCCCTGTCCATCACCATCTCCCAGAGTTCACTCAGATGTTCATCGAGTCTGTGATGCCATCCAGCCATCTCATCCTTTGTTGTCCCCTTCTCTTCCTGCCCCCAATCATTCCCAGCATCAGAGTCTTTTCCAATGAGTCAACTCTTTGCATGAGGTGGCCAAAGTACTGGAGTTTCAGCTTTAGCATCATTCTTTCCAGAGATCACCCAGGACTGATCTCCTTTAGAATGGACTGGTTGGATCTCCTTGCAGTCCAAGGGACTCTCGGGAGTCTTCTCCAACACCACAGTTCAAAAGCATCAATTCTTCAGCGCTCAGCCTTCTTCACAGTCCAACTCTCACATCCATACATGACCACAGGAAAAACCATAGCCTTGACTAGACGGACCTTAGTAGGCAAAGTAATGTCTCTGCTTTTGAATACACTATCCAGGTTGGTCATAACTTGTCTTCCAAGGACTAAGAGTCTTTTAATTTCATGGCTGCAGTCACCATCTTCAGAGATTTTGGAGCCCCCAAAAATAAAGTCTGACACTCTTTCCACTGTTTCCCCATCTATTTTCCATAAAGTGATGGAACTGGATGCCATGATCTTCATTTTCTGAATGTTGAGTTTTAAGCCAAGTTTTTCACTCTCCTCTTTCACTTTCATCAAGAGACTCTTTAGTTCTTCACTTTCTGCCATAAGAGTGGTATCATCTGCATATGTGAGGTTATTGATATTTCTCCCAGCAATCTTGATTCCACCTTGTGTTTCTTCTAGTCCAGCGTTTCTCATGATGTACTCTGCATAGAAGTTAAATAAGCAGGGTGACAATATACAATCTTGATGTCCTCCTTTTCCTATTTGGTACCAGTCTGTTGTCCATGTCCAGTTCTAACTGTTGCTTCCTGACCTGCATACATATTTCTCAAGAGGCAGATCAGGTGGTCTGGAATTCCCATCTCTTTCAGATTGTACTATAACAGGTTTACAATACTTTCCATACAAATAATACATAAAAACAAACACTGAAAATAAAGAAAACATTTCTAATTTTACAGTACAGTGCCTTGAAAAGGATAACAGTACTGAAGCTGGTACACAGGGCATAGCATCAGATGAACAGGCAAGAAGAGTTAGGGACTAGAGGAGGGAGAAGAGGTGGGAGATGCTAGTGATGAAGCGTCGTCAGCAGTAGGAGACGGAGGACGAGCTCCAGTGTCACACATACCTGATGCTGATGATGCACATGTTCCTGTCTTTGAAAGTTCACAACTTAAATGGTTAATGTAGGGGACTTACTCTGTGTGTAACTGAGTCACTTGCTGCACAGCGATAATTAACACAGCATTGTAAATCAACTATACTTCAATTAAAAAAAAATTTAGTAACTAACATATTCTTAAATTATTATTATTTTTTGGTTGTGCTAGGGCTTCGTTGCAGGCACAGGCTATCTTGCTGTGCTGGCTTCTTGTTGCAGAGCACGTGCTCTAGGCACAGGGGCTGCAGCAGTTTCAGCACGCAGGCCCGGTAGCTGTGGCACACGGGCTTAGCTGCTCCACGGCATGTGAGACCTTCCCAGACCAGGGATCAAACCCGTGTCCTCTGCATTGGCAGGCAGATTTTTATCCACTATACCACCAGGGAAGTTCAAAGAAAATTAAATTGAGATACCATTTCTCATCTACCAAGTTGACAAAAATGCAAAAGATTGACAACAAATTGCTGGAATGACCATGAGGAAGCAGACCCTCTCAAATATTCGGGATGTAATGCAATACAGGGAAATTTGGCAATCTGGAGCAAGATGACATATGATTTACTCTTGATTCTACAATCACACTTCTCAGAATTTAAAGACACAGTTGCAAAAATGTGAAAAGATGTAGGCCAAAGGGTATTCATTTCAGCAAGGACCAGAAGCAGCTCACATGTCAAAGTAGCAGGATTGAATATACTATGTATACCCTGAAAGAGTAAAAAGGAAAGAGGGCTCTGGGCAGTGGCGAGGCTGATTAAATCATTCTCTTGACTTTCATATTGATTTAAGTAATTTTTCATCATAAAATCTGAAATACTACCCCTGATCTGTTCCTCAGATTAGCCATGGAGGAAAGTCAATAGACCAGTTTCCTACTACTGAGGCGAGAGCCTGCAGGTGGTCCGCGCTTGTTCAGGCCCTTGCCTTCAATTTGGGAATACAGATGTTTCTAAATGCCTTCTATTTGGGAATATAGATGTTTCTAATATGAATGTTCCTAAACTTTGAAAGGCATTGTTGTATAAGACTTACCACCTGGCTGCATTACAGAGAAATATTTTGTTGCCATCACAATTCTTTTCCACTCTTTAAATTTATGAGTCTGGTAGCCCTTTAGGCTTCCATAGGCGGCCTTCACTTCAGCTGGCATCATCCCTGGCTGCCTGCATGCAGCCACGTGAATGTTGTTGCTATAGCTTGAGATACCTCTTGCCATCTCAGCACTTCACACCCCCCAAGTCTGTCTCTGTGTCCAAAGGCAGCACTGCTCATGGGGCGAGGGTGCCAGAAATTCAGCAGGACTGTTAGATGTCATGTTACAAGAAAATACACATTCTAGTCCTTTAGTACCAGAAAGCAACCTTGTAAATAAAGAGAACTAAGGGAGATTATGTTTATAAACAACAAGCATTAGGGAAATTATAAACTGCTACTCCTATGGCAGGTATGTTACATTAAAATGCCAGCCATATAGTTTTACCATTCCAAGACTTTTAATCCCTATAAAATCTGGCTTGGCTCAGAGCTTGGTCCACCCAATTTGTAACTGGTATGAATAAACACTTCCATGCTAGCCTAAACACATTTCCCTTATGCTACCTAACCCTTCATTTCTTCCCCAACTCAACAGAAGTAAATTGAAGGTAATGATTTTATCATCCTGTAGAAAATTCCATCTAACTCATTAAAATACATATATATATATAATCTTAGCCAGATGAACTGGTACATACATCTCTGCACTGAAGATGTAAGAAAGATTCTAGAAGTATAATAAAATTTGCCTTCTTCCATCCAAGATGAAAGCTCTTCACACTCAGTGCCCAGGACTGTGAGGCAGCAATTAATCTTGCTGGTCATTTGGTCCAAGTTGGTCGATCCCAACCGGTAGGAGGGTGGCTGACTGAAAAGATACCAAACCCGGAATCTTCTTCTGTGAGCTTCTATCTCTGCAGCAGTTTCTTGGGATAAACTCTACCTTCATACATGGAAGGATCATCACGGGAGCAGAGAGAGGACACAGGCAAGGTGGTGGCTTTGGCTGTATTACAAACCCTCCTTCTCATTCCAGAAGACCAAGAAGATCCACAGTTCTGACTTACAGAAAGAGTCATACATCAAAGCCCACCCACCTCCCCCAAGATAGAAAAGATGTGTATTTTCAAAACAAAAATTCAGTGAACTAAGGTTAAAATGATAAGGCACTGGAATTACCAAGAGGTACAGCAAACCACAAGATAACCAAAGGAGTACTCAGCTTTCTAAAACTAGAAACAGTAAACACTAGGAAAGTACAAATTAGAAATTAGGTATTTAAGAAATCTGCTTAAGGTATTGGAAAATGTTCCAAAAATAAAGAAAAAAGTACCAAAGCCAGCTTTAAAGCATCAGAAGAAAGAAGCTAGCTGAGAAATCAACAGTGGGTAAAGCAAGAAAATAGTGAGTGTCTGGAATGATGAGATCCACTTGGAAAAATGGCTACTAGTCATAAAAATGCATGTTAAGGCAACAAAAAGAAATGTATAACTAATAAATTAAAATATATATAAAGATAAAAATAGGCTTTCAAGCACCATGGAAGCTGGTTCCCTAGCGTGTATGTAAGTAGGCCCCACACCCCTTAGCCTGCACCAAGCAAGACAGAGCTCCCAGCAGCCGCACGGAAGAGGGCAATGGGGTAAGACTGAGTGGGAAAGAACAGAACGAGGCTCCTGGGGAAGAGGAGTGGAGGGACATCTCATTCCAGAAGACCAAGAAGATCCACAGTTCTGACTTACAGAAAGAGTCATACATCAAAGCCCACCCACCTCCCCCAAGATAGAAAAGATGTGTATTTTCAAAACAAAAATTCAGTGAACTAAGGTTAAAATGATAAGGCACTGGAATTACCAAGAGGTACAGCAAACCACAAGATAACCAAAGGAGTACTCAGCTTTCTAAAACTAGAAACAGTAAACACTAGGAAAGTACAAATTAGAAATTAGGTATTTAAGAAATCTGCTTAAGGTATTGGAAAATGTTCCAAAAATAAAGAAAAAAGTACCAAAGCCAGCTTTAAAGCATCAGAAGAAAGAAGCTAGCTGAGAAATCAACAGTGGGTAAAGCAAGAAAATAGTGAGTGTCTGGAATGATGAGATCCACTTGGAAAAATGGCTACTAGTCATAAAAATGCATGTTAAGGCAACAAAAAGAAATGTATAACTAATAAATTAAAATATATATAAAGATAAAAATAGGCTTTCAAGCACCATGGAAGCTGGTTCCCTAGCGTGTATGTAAGTAGGCCCCACACCCCTTAGCCTGCACCAAGCAAGACAGAGCTCCCAGCAGCCGCACGGAAGAGGGCAATGGGGTAAGACTGAGTGGGAAAGAAACAGAACGAGGCTCCTGGGGAAGAGGAGTGGAGGGACTCAATGGGAGGTTTGAAATTTCCTCTCACTCGTGCTGCCCCATATCCCCCCCCACCCCCCACCATCTCCCTTGCTGCTGTGTTCTCTGCCTTTCCTGACGGGTGGGAAGGAGCAAGCCCTTTACTTCCTAACAGACACCTGCATGGTGAGACAGCGTGCTGATGTTACCCAGGGCATCCGCATGGTGGGATAGCCTGTTGATGTTACCCAGGGCGTCCACATGGTGAGAGAGCATGTTGATGTTAACCAGGGCGTCCGCATGGTGGGATAGCGTGTTGGTGTTGATGTTAACTCTGGCATTTGTGTTGTAAGATAGCGTGTTGATGTTAACCAGTGGGTCCGCATGGTGAGATAGCATGTTCATGTTGCCAGAAGGGCAACAAAGACCTAGCTCTTGTGTTCTGCAAACAGACTTTTGTGGCAGAGAAATCATCTGGTAGAGACCTCAGGGAAGTTCATGATGAAAAGTCATTGCTCTTGCACAATCCGGTGCAGGCTTGACGCAGACACCAGAGCCAAGAGGAGGAGGCAGGAGCAGAGGCCACACTGCCTGGCCAAGGGGCACGGGGTACAGGGAGCTCCTTCAGACCTTCTCTCACTGGCTTCTTCCTGTCCCGACGTTTCCCCTTTTATTCAGACTTTCGTCACCTCTGTGTTTGTTCTGCTATCTCTCTGTGCTCTGACGGACAATATCATGTTGATGTGTGTGTGTGTATGTCTGCACACACATGTATGTGTTTAACAGCTTCTCAGCTTCTCATGCCTTTTCCCAACTGTCTCCCTTATTCACTCGGCAAATATTTATTCTCATCATACTCTGTGCCTGTCATGGTTCTAGGTGCCAGAGCTAGAGCCGTGAACATCAGACAGAGATTTCAGCCTCCTGTCTGCATGGACTTTATGTTCAAATAAGCAGGGGGCAGTGCAGAAAGGACACACAAACAAGGAGAAGCAGCACACAGACCACGACACCAGGTGACCAAGACACCTTTGAAGTAAACCCAGGAGAGTGACTAGAGAGATGGCAGAGGGGATCAGGCAGGCGGAGTGCCAGTGAAGGGACGATCCCACCTGGACGATCCCGCCTGGATGATCCTGCACTCAATAGAAGGTTTCAAATAGAGGGATAACCTCATCTAACAACACAAAGATCTTCCTGTGAAAACAGACCAGAGTGGTGGTTTCTGGGCCATCTGGCAGCAGGAGGCTAAGGCAGCATCTTCAGGGAGAAAAGGCGGCTTAGGCAAGAACACTGCAAGGATGGCACAGGCGAGGAGAGCTGGTTAAGGCGTATTCTGAGGGTAGAACCTGTATGCTTGGTAGCCAACTCTGTCTCTCCCTGAGCTCTTACTTTTGTTTGACTTTCTCAAAGCTTCTCTTTGTTAACTTTTAAAAAACAAAGATCTGAACTAAATGTTGTGCATTGATTAGTCTTTCTGGAGAAAGTTTCATACCTTAATTGTAAATGCTTCTTTTGAGCATATTATAATTAAGAATAAAAAATAAACCTTCTTATGTCTGTGATATAACTGCTTTTTTTATTTCTATCTGTTTCTCAGGTTCTTTGATCAGTGTGCCAATAGCCGTTTTTCTTATTTTCCATTCCTAATGAATGTACCTTTCTTTTTGGCATAAAGATATGAAAGATATTTTTATAGCTGCATATTAAGGAAGTAAAAGGAAACATAAGAGATGTGGGTGCAATCCCTGGGTCAGGAAGATCTTCTGGAGGAGGGCAAGGCAACTCACTCCAGTATTCTTGCCTGGAGAATCCTATGAACAGAGGAGCCTGGTGGACCTTAGTCCTTCGGTTCACAAAGAGTCTGACATGACCAAAACGACGCAGCCTGCAGGCAAGGAAGTGAGTGCAGCGACCACTGCAGCAGCAGTGGACAGCCCATCACACAGGCAGCCCCAGCCAAGCATCGCTTCCCACGCCTCACTGCACCATAGCGACCACTGCAGCAGCAGTGGACAGCCCATCACACAGGCAGCCCCAGCCAAGCATCGCTTCCCACACACTGCACCATCAGGGCTCTTTGGAGAAAAGTTACTCCAGGGCTAAAGCAGGAAGTGTACGAGATGAGTCTGGAATGCCATACTATCCAGGAGATGAGGCAAACTGCTAAGCACAACTGGAGTTACATCAGAAAGACTCAGAAATCAACCTGAAGAATCCTCACGGACCAAATGGCTATCTGTAGTGACTGAACAACATCAGATACGTTGGCATCTGTGAGTTAATTATGACACAAAACAAAAATACCAGATGGGTCATCAGAGGAGGATGCTATGGAACCAGCTCATTATTCTGTTAGTTAGTTAATAGCACTAAAAACATATATAATAAAAAGATTGACTTGAATGTCACTGTATTGAGAGGTTCTTGGGAAAGCTGATTTAACTTACTTCACTGACAGGGGCAGTTAAACAGTTTGATTGCTGAGAAGACTCACAGAACCCAGTGGAAATGCTTACAAATCTACAAGCTTTTGCAGAAGAATCCAATGTATTGCATCTAACGCTACAGTGAGGACAGGTCCCCCTGTAAGGCATTCCTGACCTGGGGATCGAACCTGGGTCTCCCGCATTCCAGGCAGATGCTTTAACCTCTCAGCCACCAGGGAATCCCCCAGAAAGATTAGCAGCAGCCTATACTCCCTCGGAAAGGGCTACAGTCAGCACACATTCACTGTGTGATCAGGAAGCAGAAGGCTGGAGAAGCAAGGGCTAAGCCTGCTGACAAAGCAGAGCAAAGATGTGTCAGATTGGGAGGGTTAAGTGTAAAAGACCCCAGAGACCACGCTCGGGGGCAGGGGCTGAAGACTATTCCATCATATGGAACTGTATTTCATTGCATATCACATTGTGAGGTTTTCCAGTTTTTAGCTATTTTGAATAAAGTTTTAATCAACAAGTCTTTTGTGTGTGCACATATTCTCATTTTGTTAGGGTAAATGCCCAGGGTCAGAGTTGCCAAAACAGATGTTTTATGTATAACTGTGGCTGATTCATGTGGAGGTTTTTTGTTT
>SJYC01053445.1:0-45428 GCA_006408675.1 Madoqua kirkii | reverse complement strand
TTGTTTTGTGGAGTTTATTCCGTGTTGAAGTGTTCTTTTGATGAAGTAGTGAGGGAGAAAGTGTCCTCCCCATCCTATTCCACCGCCATCTTTTTTCCAGACCTCATGTTGAGGTTTGAAGAAAACAGAAAAATTCTGTAAAACGATTATTCTTCAGTCAAAAATAAATTAATTGTAAAAAATGATCAAGTATTATTCCGAAGTGGTTGTCCTGGTTTTGCACCCCCTCCAGCGATGGTGGAGAGCCTAGCTGCCCAAGCTCACGTTGTGCTGTCGTGCCTTTATGTGAGCCATCCTGGTGAGGGTGCAGTTGTACCACCTGGGCCTGGAGTTTTCTTTATGAGAACTTAATACCTTTCTTCAGTTTATACAGACATATTTGGATTTCTTATTCATCTTGCATTAGTTTTGGAAAATTGTTTTTCAAGGAAATTATTCATGTCATCTAATCTGTTGACTATACTGGCATACAGTTATTTGCAATGTTTCCTCATCACTCTTAATGCCTGAAAGTTTGTAGTGATAATGTAATCCTATTTAACGTCTCTTTTCTGTGCTAATGTTGTCATATATTTTAAATTCACTAAAGTTGTAAACTTCACAATAAATTGGTATCAGGTTTACTTAAACAATAGTTTGCCTTTTAAAGATATTAAGGAATGAAGACTACTATGGAGTCTTGAGTATTTTGCATTTATTATACCCAATATATTTCATTGCCTGGTTCACTTCCCTTTAGGCTGAAAAATTCCTTTTAGTTTCTCTCTCTTTTAATTCAGGTGAGCCAGTGATGAATTCCTAGGCTTTTGTTTATCTTAAACTCTGTTTATTTCCCCTATATTTTGATAGATTTCTGCTGGATATAGAATTCTGAATTGAAGGTGGTTTTTTTTTTCTTTTTTTCTTTTTTTCCTTTCAGTGCTTTAGAATATTTATCTTCTGGTCTCCGTTTTTCTAAAGAGAAGTATCTGTCTTTCATATCATACCTCTATTTATAATGCGTGTTTTTCTCTGGCTGCTTTCAAGATTTTAAAGATCTTTTTTTCTTGATTTTCAGTTTAACTCTGATGCCTAGTTATATTTTTCTTTTACCTCTCCTGCCTAGAGTTTTCTGAGCATCTTGTAAGCTTATGGAAGCTTATGCTTTTACCAAATTTGAGAAATATCTGGCCATAATTTTCTCAAATATTTTTCTTGCCCTATTTTCTTTCTGTCATTTTCTGAAATTCCAGTTATACGTGTATTAGGCCACTGAATATTGTCCTAAAGATTAATGACACTGTACTTACTTTTAAAATATATTTTTCTCTGTTATTCAGATCAGGATAATTTATATTTACCTACCTCTATATGTGCTGAGAACACTTCTGTCATTGTCAATCTTCTGTTAAGCTCATCCAGTAAAATTTTCATTTCACGTTAAAATACCATGGTTGAGGTTTTTTCTTCCACATCTACTGCTTCCCCTGTAGGTGTCAAAAACCTCACCTCTGTTTTGGAAGGACATACACATGACCTGTGCTATTTAACAGGATGAAAATCTGCTAGGACAGCTCTTAGCAAGCTCAACTTAGTAGTTGGACATAGGGAAAAAGACTCTGCTGGGAAACTTACGATAGCAATTGAGCATAGCAAGTCTATATATCAAGGCAAAGAGCACAATGCTGTTCAGTGACAGGGCACATATATGTTCTTCCAAAGCACAGGTGAGGTTTTTGGTACCTGCAGGGGCAGCAGTGGATGTGGAAGAGAAACTTCAGCTGGAGCATTTGAACATGGCTGGAAGGAAATGATGCACTGTAGCCTGTCTCCCTGTTCAACGGGGCCCCAGAGGACGGAGACAAAGCCCCATTCCAGCGTTTGTCTAGTAGTGTCTCAACCACTGTTTGCTGCTTGTCTGCAACAAAATTAGGAAGAAAATGTGATGTCAACATGCTGCTTTCTTCATCGAGCAGGTTTTGTCTTATTAACAGTAAACCAGTTGATCCAGGACACACTAAGAAGCACAAAGTGTCCTTGTAATCTTGATGGTTATATCAGTGTGTGATACATAGTAGAGCTTAATAATTATTTATTCACTTTATGAAACAGTTTTCTGCATGGACTGGTTGATTTTTAGATTAATCATAAGAAGATTCAGGCCTTGTTGGGAAAGTAGTTCTCTTATAATACAATCACTTTTCTCTCAACAATTCCTTCACCAGTAAAGCAGCATATTACTTTCTGTATCTCACTTGAGACCTTGAATGTGGGAGACCTGGGTTCAATCCCTGGGTCAGGAAGACTCTCTGGAGAAGGGAATGGCAACCCATTCCAGTATTCTTTGCATGGAGAATTCTGTGGACAAAGGAGCCTGGCAGCCCATGGGATCGCAAAGAGTTGGACACGACTGAACGACTAACACTTTCACTTTTCATTGATCAATCAACCTATTATCTATCTGGATCTAATGATCACTTAATTTATTATCTATCATAAAGATACTATGCTATTTATCCAAGCATGAATTTGTTTAATCTACAATGTAAAATTTGGTGTCCTTTCTTTCTTCATTGCCTGCCCATCCTCTTATGGCCCAGTCAAAGTAAGCATTTCCTCAATAAATAATTAATTGGTCTCACCTCTTCGGGGTTGCTATGGGTTAAATTGTGTCCTCCGTCCCTGCCCCTAATTTAAATGCTGAAGCCCTAACTCACAGTAACACAGAATGGAACCTAATTTGAAAATAGTCATTGCAATATAATTAGTTAAGATGAAGTCATACTTAAAAGGGTGGCCCTAACCCAAGATGGTTCTTGTTTTTACAAAAAGGGAAAGTTTGGAGACAGATGTGCACACAGGAGAACACCATGTGAAGATGAAGGCAGAGCTCTGCAAGATGAGGAGTGTCAGAGACAGCCCGAGCGCCGGCAGCAGCGGGGGGAGGCTGGGGCCAGAGTCCCCATCACAGGGCTCAGACAGAGCTGATGCTGGACCTTCAGTCAGACTGGGAGATAGTACAACATGTTTCTGTACCCTAGGCTGGGGTGCTTTTTACAGCAGTCTCAGCAAATTGATACATTTAGTTCAGGTTTTTGTATTTTAAAAGTTAAAAAACAGAAACTGAGAAAGCAAAACAACTGTAAGAAAATAACAGAGGAAGCTCTACTATACTCTTCAGTATTTACATCTTATATAACTATAGTACAATATCATAACCAGAAATGAATAAAATTCATTAACTTTATTCAGATTTCACCATGCATTCATGTTTGACACGTACTCAAGTGTGTGCATATATGTATGTATATTTAATTCTATGCTGTTTCATTGCATGTGTTCCGTTCAGTTCATTCAGTTGCTCAGTCATGTCCAACTCTTCGCGACCCCCTGCAGCACACCAGGCCTCCTTGTCCATCACCAACTCCTGGAGCTTGCTCAAACTCATGTCCATTGAGTCGGTGATCCCATCTAACCATCTCATCCTCTATCGCCCCCTTCTCCTGCCTTCAGCCTTTCCAGCATCAGGGTTTTTCCCGTGGAAAGTTGCATGTGTACATTCATGTTTTCACTGCTACAGTCAAGATGCAGAATGGGTGCATCATGAGGACCCCTATGGGTACCCTTTTCTAGCCAAAGCCACTTTCCTTCCTGCCTCCCAATCTACTGGCAGCTACATTGGTTCTCCATCTCTAGTATTTCATCATCTCAAAAATGGAATGGAATCACACAGTATATAACTTTTTTTTTTTGAGCAGAGAAAGGTTTATTTCTGAGCTGAGCAAGGAGAATGGGGGAGATCCTACACAAAAGGCCCAAACTTCAGTATGTACCCTGTAGAGATTGGCCCTTTTTTCACTAAACACGATTCTCTTGAGATCCATCCAAGCAGTCATGTGCATCAATACCTTATTTCTTTCATTGCTGAGCAATTAAATCCATGATGCGGATGTACCATCATTTGTTTATCCATTCACCTGTTACAGGAATTTGGTTTGCTTCCACTTTCCAGTTATTATGAATAAAGTTGCTGCTGTGAACATTTGTGTGCAGGTTTTATGTGAATGCAAGTTTTAACTTACTAGGGATAAATCCCTAAGAGAGAAATTGCTGAACTGCAGGGTAAGCACTTGTTTTGTTTTTTAAGAAATTGCTTTATTACATACAAAATGTGCCAAGCAATAATTTTGCTCAGTATCACTCATATTTTTGCTCTGTAAAAACAGTGATGTTCTGTATTCACTCTTCTGAACCTACTATTTCCCTTAACATTAGGCTTCAAAGATTTCTCCACTTTATTTCACATATCTGCAGTTTATTTATTTTCTTACCCCTGCTGTTTTTCACTTTGTGGCTATATTACTGTCCATAGTCAGTGGTGGAACAAGTTGCTCCGATTGTGAACAAAGACACCATTTAAAAATGAAATGTTCACAGCAAAGTTTTCTTTGTTTGTTTTTGTTTTTGTTTTGACTGATTGATAGAGATCAGGGTGCCGAGATTTAAGGACTTTGAATGTGAAAATCCCAGATGAAATACCAAATCACTAATCAAAGTGGATGTTCCAATATATAAGCCCGCAGGTGACATTTAACGGTTCCTGCTAGAGAATATGGAGAAAAGGGAGCCGCACTACATTGTTAGTGGGAATGTAAACTGGTGCACCCATTATGGAGAACAGCTGGATATTCTTAAAAAACTAAAAATAGAGTTACCATGGGTTCCCCAGGTAGCTTAGTTGGTAAAGAGTCCACCTGCAATGCATAAGACCCCAGTTCGATTCCTGGGCCAGGAAGATCCCCTGGAGAAGGGATTGGTTACCCACTCCAGTATTCTTGGGGTTCCCTGGTGGCTCAGACAGAAAAGAATCAACTGCAATGTGAAAGACCTGGGATCAATCCCTGGGTTGGGAAGATACCTTGGAGGAGGGCATGGCAACCCTCTCCAGTGTTCTTGCCTGGATAATTCCCATGGACAGAAGAGCCTGGTGGGCTACAGTCCATGGGATCACAAAGAGCCGGACACGACTGAGTGGCTAAGTACAGCATAGAACAGAGTTACCACACGATTAAGCAATCCCACCCGTGTGCCTATATCTGCAGAAAATTTTAATTCAAAAAGACACATGAACCCCAATTTTAATTGCAGTGCTATTTACAATAGGAAGCAACCTAAATGTTGCTAACCCTAAATGTCCATTGACAAAGAACAGATAAAGGAGATATGGTACATATATATAACGGAATATTACTCAGCCATAAAAAGACTGATTATAATGCCATTTGCAAAAACAAGGATGGACCTAGAAATAGCACAGGGAACTATGTTAAATTTCTTGTAATAACTTTTAAGTGGAAATGAATCAGAAAAAGAATACATAACCAAATCACTTTGCTGTATACTTGAAACTAACACAACATTGCAAATTAAGTATGTGTGCATGCATTCTAAGTCATTTCATTAGTGTCCAACTCTTTGTGACCCTATGAACTGTAGCCTGTCAGCTTCCTGTGCCCATGAGATTCTCCAGGCAAGAATACTGGAGTGGGCTGCCATGCCTTCCTCCAGGGGATTTTCCGACTCAGGGATGGAACACATGTCTCTTGTGTTTCCTGCATTGGCAGGCCGGTTCTTTACCACTAGCATCAAATGGTATACTTTAATTTAAAAAAGCTGATTAAAAAAGTTTCATTCATATCCTCAAAAGTCTTAAGAATTGTTTGGCTTTTTAACTTTTGTCACTCACTTGTGTTCAACTCTTTGTGATCCCATGGACTGCAGCATACCAGAATTCCCTGTCCATCACCAACTTGTGGAGCTTGCTCAAACTCATGTCCATCGACTCAGTGATGGACTTACTGTCCAGCCATCTCACCCTCTGTCATCCCCTTCTCCTCCTGCCTCAATCTTTCCCAGAATAAGGGTGTTTCCCAATGAATCAGTTCTTCACATCAGGTGGCCAAAGTATCGGAGCTTCGCTTACTTCATTACTTATCTTCAATTTGTCAAGTTGGGGAAAAAAAAGCAAACTCCAGTTGGAATTAGTTTGAAAAATGCACAAAATCAACAGGTTAATTTGAGAGGTGCATCAAGGGATTTGGCATACTTCTATATTTATTCGGATCTCTCCGTATCACCTCCATGAAAGGTCACATTGACCAGCCACATGTTCACATGTTCTTCATCTCTCTCATGGGGATGAAAATCCTTCTGCCTCAGGGCAGGAGGATGGAGATAAAGTCTAGGAAGCGAGCAAAACAGGCTGAGCAGGTGGTACCTGCTCCCCAAACGTTAACCATTATTGCTGCTGTTGTTGGGGTTTGTTACACTTATTTGCTTATGTTTCAAGCTGATTTTTAATATTTTTCATTCAGTTCAGTTTAGTCACTAGCCATGTCTGACTCTGTGACTCCATGGACTGCAGCACATCTGGCCTCCCTGTCCATCAGAAACTCCCAGAGCCTACTCAAATTCAAGTCTATCATGTCAGTGATGCCATCCAACCATCTCATCTTCTCTTGTTTCCCTTCTCCTACCGCCCTCAATCTTTCCCAGCATCAGGGTCTTTTCAAATGAGTCAGTTCTTCACATTAGGTGGCCAAAATGTTGGAGTCTCAGCTTCAGCCTCAGTCCTTCCAATGAATATTCAGGACTGATTTCTTTTAGGACTGACTGCTTTGAGCTCCCTGCAGTCCAAAGGACTCTCAAGAAACTTCTCCAACACCACAGTTCAAAAGCATCAACTCTTTGGTGCTCAACTTTCTTTACAGTCCAACTCTCACATTCATACATAACTATTGGAAAAACCATAGCCTTGACTAGACAGACTTTTGTTAGCAAAGTAATGTCTCTGCTTTTTAATATGCTGTCTAGGTTGGTCATAGCTTTTCTTCCAAGAAGCAAGCATCTTTTAATTTCATGGCTGCAGTCACCATCTGCAGTGATTTTGGAGCCCCTCAAAAATCAATTGTCTCACCATTTCCATTGTTTCCCCATCTATTTGCCATGAAGTGATGGGACCAGATGCCATGATCTTAGTTTTCTGGGTTTTAAGCCAATTTCTTCACTCTCCTCTTTCACTTTCATCAAAAGGCTTCTTAGCTCTTCGCTTTCTGCCATAACAGTGGTGTCACCTGCATATTTGAGGTTACTGATATTTCTCCTGGCAATCTTGATTCCAGTTTGTGCTTCATCCAGTCCAGTGTTTCTCATGATGTACTTTGTATATAAGTTAAAAAAAACAGGGTGACAATATACAGCCTTGATGTACTCCTTTCCCAGTCTGGAACTTGTTCCATGTCCAGTTCTAACTGTTGCATCTTGACCTGCATGAAGATTTCTCAGGAGTCAGGTAAGGTGGTATTCCCATCTCTTTTAGAATTTTCCACAGTTTGTTGTGATCCACACAGTCACAGGCTTTGACGTAGTCAATAAAGCAAAAATAGATGTTTTTCTGTAACTCTCTTGCTTTTTTGATGGTCCAGCAGATGTTGGCAATTTGATCTATGGTTCCTCTACCTTTTCTAAATCCAGCTTGAACATCTTGATGTTCACGGTTCACATATTGCTGAAGCCTGGCTTGGAGAATTTTGAGCATTACTTTACTAGTGTGTGAGATGAGTGCAATTGTGTGGTTGTTTGAACATTCTTTGGCATTTCCTTTCTTTGAGACTGGAATGAAAACTGACATTTTCCAGTCCTGTAGCTACTGCTGAGCTTTTCACATGTGTTGGCATATTGAGTGCAGCATTTTCACAGCATCATCTTTTAGGATTTGAAATAGCTCAGCTGGAATTCCATCACTTCCACTAGCTTTGTTCATAGTGATGCTTCCTAAGGCTCAGTTGACTTCACATTCCAGGATGTCTGGCTCTAGGTGAGTGGTGACACTAGGGTGGTTATCTGTGTCATGAAGATCTTTTTTGTACAGTTCTTCTGGGTATTCTTGCTATCTCTTCTTAATGTCTTCTGTTTCTGTTAGGTCAATACCATTTCTGTCCTTTATTAAGCCCATCTTTGCAGGAAATGTTCCCTTGGTATCTCTAATTTTCTTGAAGAGATCTCTAGTCTTTCCCATTCTATTGTTTTCCTCTATTCCTTTTCATTGATCACCGAGGAAGGCTTCATTATTTCTCCTTACTATTCTTTGGAACTCTGCATTCAAATGGGTATACCTTTCCTTTCTTCCTTTGCCTTTAGCTTCTCTTTTCACAGCTATTTGTAATGCCTCATCAGATAGCCATTTTACTTTTTTGCATTTCTTTTCCACAGGGACAGTCTTGATCCCTGTCTCCTGTACAATGTCACGAACCTCCATCTATAGTTCATCAGGCACTCTATCAGATCTAATCCCTTAAATCTATTTCTCAGTTCCACCGTATAATCATAAGGGATTTGATTTAGGTCATACCTGAATGGTCTGGTGGTTTTCCCCACTTTCTTCAATTTGAGTCTGAATTTGGCAGTAAGGAGTTCATGATCTGAGCCAGTCAGCTCCCAGTCTTGCTTTTTGCTGTCTGTCAGAGCTTCTCCATCTTTGTCTGCAAAGAATATAATCAATCTGATTTCAGTAATGACCGTCTGATAATGTCCATGTGTAGAACTGTCTCTTATGTTGTTGGAAGAGGCTGTGTGCTATGACCAGTGTGTTCTCTTGACAAAACTCTGTTAGCCTTTTACCCACTTCATTTTGCACTCCAAGGACAAATGTGCCTGTTACTCCAGGTAGCTCTTGACTTCTTAGTTTTGCATTCTGTCCCCTGTAATGAAGAGGACATCTCTTTTGAGTGTTAGTTGTAGAAAGTCTTGTAAGTCTTCATATTTTTCATTAGGCATCTTATATTTATCCTAAAGATAATGTCCATCGGTGATTCGTAATGTTTTCAATTTGGCTTTTACTTATACATGAGAAGCCTACTGATTATATACTTTTATCTTTGGGTACAAAGTCTGATGTTGCAAAGATCATAAACTGTGCCTTTTTCTTTTCCAGTGTTTATACCTATACCTAGTACTATAGGCTGTATGCATACATACATACAGTTGTGTCTACTCTTTGCAATGCTGTGGACCATAGCCCACCAGACTCCTCTGTCCACGGAATTCTCCAGGCAAGAATACTGGTGTGGGTTGCTACGCTTCTCCTCAAGGGATCTTCCTCACTCAGGGATTAAACCCCATGTCTCCTACTTTGGCAGGTGGGTTCTTTACTACTAGTGCCCCCTGCAAAGCCCAGTACTATAGGGCAATAAACTGTAAATAAACTATAAATAATTGCTTTGCAATTCTACTTTCTGATTTTAACTTCTTTTTCTAGCCTTATTGCTGTTGTTTAGTCTCTAAGTCATGACTCTTTCTGACCCCATGGAGTGCAGCAGACCAGGCTTTCCTGTCCTTCACTATCTCCTAGAGGTTGATCAAACTCATGTACATTAAGTCAGTGATGCCATCCAACCATCTCATCCTCTGTTGTTCCCTTCTCCTCCTGCCTTCAATCTTTCCCAGCATGAGGGTCTTTTCAAATGAGTCAGTTCTGTGCATCAAGCAGTCAAAATACTGAAGCTTCAGCTTCAACATCAGTCCTTCCAACGAATATTCCTTTAGAATTTTCTGGTTTGATCTCTTAGAATCAATTCTTCCCCACTCAACCTTCTTTATAGTCCAACTCTCACATAGTCACATAGCTTTGACTATATGGACCTTTGTTGGCAAAGATTTTTCTGCACTATCTAGGTTTTATAACAGCTTTTCTTCAAAGGAGCAAGAGTCTTTTAATTTCATGGCTGCAGTCACCATCTGCAGTGATTTTAGAGCCCAAGAAAATAAAATTTGTCACTGTTTTTACTTTTTCCTCATCTTTTGGCCATGAAGTGATGGTGCCAGATGCCATGATCTTAGTTTTTTGAATGTTGTTTTAAAACAGCATTTTCACTCTCCTCTTTCATGTTCATCAAGATGCTCTTTGGTTCCTCTTTGCTTTCTGCCATTGGAGTGGTATCATGTGAATATCTGGGATTGTTATTTTTCCTGGCAATCTTGATTCCAGCTTGGGATTCATCCAGTCTGGCATATTACATGATGTACTCTGCATATAAGTTAAATAAATAGGCTGATAATGTATAGCCCTGTTGTACTCTTTTCCCAATTTTGAACCAGTCAGTTGTTTCATGCTCAGTTCTGTTTTTTCTTGACCTGATACAGATATTGCAGAAGACAGAGATGGTCTGGTATTCCCATATCTTTAAGAGTTTTACACAGTTTGTTGTGATTCACACAGTCAAAAGTTTTAGCATAGTCACTGAAGCAGAAGTAGATGTGTTTCTGGAATGCCCTTGCTCTTTTTATGATCCAACAGATATGAACAATTTGACCTCTGGTTCCTCTTCATTTTCTAAATCTAGCTTGTATATCTGGAAGTTCTTGGTTTGTATATTGCTGAAGTCTAGCTTGAAGGATTTTGAGTGTTACCTTGCTAGCATGTGAAATGGGTGCAACTGTGTGGAAGTTTGAACATTTTTTAGCATTGCCTTTCTTCAGGATTGGAATGAAAACTGACCTCTTCCTGTCTTGGGGCTACTGCTAAGTTTTCCAACTTTGCTGACATACTGAGTGCAGCACTTTAACAGCATCATCTTTTAGGATTTGAAATACCTCAGCTGGAGTTTCATGACCTCCACTAGCTTTGTTTTCAGTAATGCTTTGTTTGTAGTAATGCCTCCTAAGGCCTACTTGAATTCACATTCCAGCCTTGTTGAACAAATTTAAAAGGTGTTAGTATTTTTTTCTATACTATATTATGATAAAAGTTAATCTACTTTGAAGTTTCAGCAGAGTTTGTCTGTTAGATGTTCTTCTTCGCAGGCCTTCGAAGGATGGATTTCTGAGGACAGTTCTGAGATCTTCTGGGGCTGATTGATATATTCAAAATGTTTTCTAGCAAACCATGTAACCCACAAGAGATTAATTTCCAAAATATACAAGCAGTTCATAGAGCTCAATATAAAAACAACAAACAACCCAATAAAAATAAAGGCAGAAGATCTATGTGTATCTTTCTGCAGAGAAGACCTACAGATGGCCTAGAGACATATGCAAAGAAGTTTAACATGGCTAGTTGTTGCTGTTGTTCAGTCATTCACATTCCAGGGAGGTTATCTTCACGTGGGCTATTTCCTGATTTCAGGTGTCAGCATGTCCTTCTTGCACTGACTGTTTCTTAAGTAACTTTATTTCAAAATAACCGATGTGCCAAAGTGGCATATTCTGCTCCCTCTCATCCCCAAGTAATTAACAACTAAACTCTTAAGTGTTACTCTTGGTTCACTTCACTTTCCTCATCCAAACATCCAACCTCTTGGCCAATCAATCAACTCCACCCGGAAGACACACTTGCTATTTTTCTGCTGCCCCTCCACTGCCTGAGTCTAAGCCACCTCCTAGTGAATCCACTGTCCTGCCTGCTCCCTCAGGGCTCGTAACCCATCTTTCATCTTTCAAAAGGGAAAATCAGACTCGTGTTTCATGCCTCTGCTTGGGGCACTCAGTGATTTCCAGCTGCCCTTGAAGCAAATGCAGAGAAATCCATCCCCTCCGAAAGCCCAGGCCCAGCCTTGCTGTCCTCACCAGCACCTCCTCTGTGACCCAATGTCCCCGGCTGGGCCTTCTTCTGAGCTGGCCTGTGTGCACTGGGTCACCTTGCCTGCTGAACCCCGGTTCCGGGATAGGCGGCCACCTACAGCACTGCCCACATCTAGGCTCCTCCTGCCTCAGGAACTCAGATTTCCAGCTGCACACCCAACAACTCCCTTCTCCCTTTCAGACCCACCCAGGCCACCAGCAGAGCCCACTTGCCTGAGCAGCCATGTCGCTGCCTCCACCTCGGCCACCCTTACCCAAGTCACCTCCAAGGTCACTGCCATGGCCTCTGACAGCCTCTCTGCTGCTTCCTCCCTTTTGCGTCCTCTTCACACAAATACCAATGATCTTTGCAAAGTTGAATCCAGTCCCCTTAGGCTCCTGCCAATTCCCCTTCTCACTCAGCTAAAGGGCAGAATGCTTACCAGGGTCCTCAGGGCCCGCAGCAGCCCAGCCCCTGGCCCCCTTGCCAGGCCCACCTGCGGGGTGTGGAACCCACTCTGTCCTGCACTGAGTGTCTCCTCCTCCAGACATCCACGTGGCGTCTTTCCTTGCCTCTCCTCAGGCTGCCTGGAGAAGGTCGCTCCAACAGCCCCAACTGCAGGGAGCCAAGGGCTTCTCTGTGCCCGCCAGGAGAATCCAGCGTTCCCGAGAGCAGGACTTAGTGGTGTGCTCAGAGTGTTCTTTAGGGGCTGCCTCTGTCATAGGATACTGGTTCTGATACATGTGTGCGGGGTAGGGTTTTGTGACACCAGCCAGGTGTCAGAGAGTTCAACTTGATTCTGACACCATCTGCCTGGAGGGAAGGAATATGTGATCCTACAGGGCAAGGGTTGAGTCTCACAAGACCGCCCGCACTTCAGGATCCAATCGCAAGTTCCCGTTTGTCAGCTGTGCTCCTGACAACACCTCAGTTGCAGATTCTAGCCACAGACTGACAGTTCAGTTGATTCGCTAGAGTGGCTCACAGAACTCAGAAAACATTTTACTTACTAATTACCAGTTTATTATAATCAGATATAACTCAGGAATAGCCACGTGGAAGAGGCACCAGGCAAGCTGTGGAGGAAGCATTGATCCATGCACTTTTAGAGCCTTCCAGAACCTCCACATGATCACTGTCTTAGAAGCTCCCCAAATCCAGTCCTTTGGGTTTTTATGGCGGTTTCATCACAGAGTCATGATTAAAACCTTAGGTTATTGGTGACGGTTCAACTCCCAGGCTCCCTCCCCTCCCCATAGGTCAGGGAGTGGAGCTGAAAGTTCCAACTTCTAATCACACAGATGGTTCCCTGGCAACCAGCCTCCATCCTCAAGGGCTTTCCAAAAGTCACTTAAGTAACATCAACCCAGGTGTGGTTGAAAGGGGCTTGTTATGGACATCAAGACACATTTGTAGCTCTTATCAATAAGGAAATCCTAAGGGATTTAGAAACTGTGTGCCAGAAATGAAGACAAAGACCAAATGCTGTTGTCTTGTAGCAGGCCAGGCCTTCCTGTTCCTCACCAGCTCCAGAAGTTCGCCCAAGTTCATGTCTGTCACACCGGTGATGCCATCCGTGGTACCATCACAGTATCACACTGCCTCTTCTACTAGAGTGTTAGATTCATAAGACAATTCTCCCCTTTGGCCTCAGTGCCTAGAACAATGCCAGGCACACACAAGGGGATGAAGAAGTATTTGCTGAGTGAGGACAATGAAAGACACTTTCCAGGGGCCAACAGCAGGGTCTCCTTAGAGCTTGGGGTCCAGATGGCCATCCCGGGAGTCCATCCAAGCCTCGTCCTGGCCTAGGAAGCTGAGTCTGAGAGTTCAGCTGACAGAAGATATCTAAGCCCATAACCCCTGCAGAGCCACCTATGAGAGGCTTACATACCACTGCACACATGTCAGAACAGAAGTAATTCCATGAGGTTCAATGGATCACGCAGTGTGGAAACCTTCCAGGAGACCACATGAGCTAGGCCTTAGTGGAAATACTGAAATGGGATTGATGAAGAGAGGTGGGGCGAGGTTCCGGGCCTTCAGAGCAGTGTGACTCACAGAATCTTGGAACCTTAGAGTGGAATGTAGATGGGGATGAAGAAGGCCTGTTCTGAGGAGGGTAAGGAGACCTCTCCCTTGGGCCTGGTGGGGACGAGGGTGGGGCAGAAAATCAGCAAGTTGGTGCCAGTTCCCCTAAGGGCCTCAAGGAACCTCTGCCTGAGGAGCCAGCCTTTGACTCTGTAACTCCCGGGTAAGGAAATAAAGCGAAGTAGTCAAAGAGGTCAAGTAACTGCTTTGGCCCCCTGGGGACTAACTGTAGCCTGGAGACTGGAAAGCAGAGAGGGCTGGGAAGAGGGTCAGCAGGCTCTGGGACCTCAGCAAGCTGGGGGATGGAGGAAAATGTGGATCCGTGAGTTAATCACTGGAGACCCCGGAAGCTGTGGTTTTTGGTGGGCTGTTAATATTCAATTTGAGATGCCACTGGCTCACTGTGAGATCTGATTTCTTTTCTCGGAAAATGCAGGCACTTCAGTTAAAGCTTTCTCTAATCTGGGCCTTTACACATCTACCCGGTAGTCCCAGGAATGGGAGGAGGGAAGAGCCTTGATCTGTGACACAGACTTCCTTAGTATCTGTCACTCTACCTCCCTCAAGCTGGGTTCTAGTAAATACTGTGCTCCATGCCAAGGTTCCCTGTAGAGGTGTGAGCCCCTGGCCTGGCTGGATGGAGTGTAGGCCAGGGTCCAGAGGTGAGGACCATCCAGAGAGAGGGGCATGGGGAAGAGGTAAGTGATTTACACAAAGCCAAGAAAGTGACTTGTCAGCAGGCACCCAAGGGAGGAACCCAGGCCAGGCCAGGCTGCTGAGTTGGTCCCCTGGGAGATGACAGAGCGCTCCAGCACAGGGAGAGATATGAGGCACTGGCTTGCAGGAGGAGGAGGAGGAGGAGGAGGCGGCGGCGAACAGTTCCCTGAGTCCAGACAGGCAGCACCCAAGTGCTCATCTTGTTGTTGGAAAGGGGACCCCTTCCAGGGCCCGAAAATGGGCTCTTGTCTAACACTCTGAAATGAGTTGTCAGAGGAGACACATGTACTGACAAAGCAAGAGATTTTATTGGGAAAGAGTGGAGCGCAGGAGGGTAAGGGAACCGAGGAGAGTCTCCGGTTTTATGGTGGTGGGATTAGTTTCTGGGTTGTCTTTAGCCAATTATTCTGACTCAGAGTCCTTCCTGGTGGTGCACGCCTTGTTCAGCCAAGATGGATGCCAGCGAGAAGGATTCTGGGAGGTGGTCAGACACGTGGTATCTCCTTTTGACCTTTCCCGGAACTCTCCTGATTGGTGGAGGCTTACTAGTTCCCTGTTCCTTACCAGGACCTCCTGTGGTAAAACATGTAAACAGTTACTATGGTGCCTGGCCAGGGTGGGCGGTTTCAATCAGTGTGCTCCCCCTGACAGTCTCACCCAAATTCCCAGCCATGGTCTGCAGGGCAAGACATCCTGGCTTCTCACACTTGTACTTTTAAAGGGGGAGACAAGAGAGTCAGGGTCATCCTTGACCTGCCGGCTTGCCGGTAGGGAAGCCCCCACCTCATCATGCTGGCGCGCCCCGCCCCAGGCGGCCCTCGCTGGCGCCCGGGGTCCTGCAGGGCGCCCTCTGGCACTCCAGCCACTTCAGTCACAGCCTCCCGGCAACCAATCCCCCGTCGGCCTCCGGGTCAGAGGGGCCACTTCAGAGCCAGAGCACAGAAGGTGTATTTTCGCCCTCGCGGTTTACCAGAAAGGAAAAAGAGGCTGAAATAGAGCAAACCAGCCTCCCTTTGCTCAGCAAAATATTCCTCCCTTCAATTAAGGGGAAAAAAAAGAATCCTATTTCGGGAATAGACAGTGGTATCTCCTTTTGACCTTTCCCGGAACTCTCCTGATTGGTGGAGGCTTACTAGTTCCCTGTTCCTTACCAGGACCTCCTGTGGTAAAACATGTAAACAGTTACTATGGTGCCTGGCCAGGGTGGGCGGTTTCAATCAGTGTGCTCCCCCTGACAGTCTCACCCAAATTCCCAGCCATGGTCTGCAGGGCAAGACATCCTGGCTTCTCACACTTGTACTTTTAAAGGGGGAGACAAGAGAGTCAGGGTCATCCTTGACCTGCCGGCTTGCCGGTAGGGAAGCCCCCACCTCATCATGCTGGCGCGCCCCGCCCCAGGCGGCCCTCGCTGGCGCCCGGGGTCCTGCAGGGCGCCCTCTGGCACTCCAGCCACTTCAGTCACAGCCTCCCGGCAACCAATCCCCCGTCGGCCTCCGGGTCAGAGGGGCCACTTCAGAGCCAGAGCACAGAAGGTGTATTTTCGCCCTCGCGGTTTACCAGAAAGGAAAAAGAGGCTGAAATAGAGCAAACCAGCCTCCCTTTGCTCAGCAAAATATTCCTCCCTTCAATTAAGGGGAAAAAAAAGAATCCTATTTCGGGAAGTAAGGAAAGGCAGCGATGGTCATGAAAGATAAGTCTAGTTCACGGAAGAGGTTAGTGTAAAAGGGCAGGGCAGCGAGGAGTTGTACCGACAAAGCAGAATCTCTCGGGGTCCCGGGGACAGATGTCCTCGGTAAATGAGCTTTAAAACTCAGAGCATCGGTATGCTCTGGCCCATGTGCCTTGTGATTCTAGCTGGTTCCAGGAGGCGGTGCCAGCCGGGTCCCCTAGACCCATTCCCGGGGCGCCGCGGTGCCTCCCACACCCCGCCGTCTCCCGTCTCCTCTGGGGGCGGGTGCGCTTGCCGAGTCCGAGGCCCGCACTGATGCTTCCGGGAAACGAAACTAAGCCACTCCGAAGTTTCCACCTCGGCCTCGGCTTTTGGTTTCCCGCTCTCCGCGGGGTCCCAGGCGGGGCGGGGCCGGGAGTGTCCGGGCGGAAAGGCCGAGGCGGGCGCGAGGGCGCGGGGGCGCAGGGGCGCGGGGGCGCGGGGCCCGGGCGGCGGGCGGGGCGGGGCGGGGCGGCCGCTGTTGCGTCCCGCAGGCGGGGAGCCCGCGCCGCCGCGCCCGGGCCGCCGGCGATGATCACCTAGGAGGCTGGCGCGGGCGGGCGCGAGCGACGGAGCAGCGGGGCGCGGCGACACGCGGCCATGGAGCGGGAGCCGGCGGCGGCGGAGGAGCCCGGGCCCCCGGGACGGCGGCGGCGCCGGGAGGGCCGGATGCGCACCGTGCGCTCCAACCTGCAGCCGCCGCCGGGCGCCGAGGAGCCGGCGGGCAAGGGCGCTCCGCGGCGCCGGCTGCGCGGAGGCGCCCAGCACTTGGCGGACAACAGGCTCAAGACCACCAAGTACACTCTGCTGTCCTTCCTGCCCAAGAACCTGTTCGAGCAGTTCCACCGTCTGGCCAACGTGTACTTCGTGTTCATCGCGCTGCTCAACTTCGTGCCCGCGGTGAACGCCTTCCAGCCCGGCCTGGCGCTGGCTCCCGTGCTCTTCATCCTGGCTGTGACGGCCTTCAAGGACCTGTGGGAGGACTACAGCCGCCACCGCTCCGACCATGAGATCAACCACCTGGGATGCCTCGTCTTCAGCAGGTGAGCCGAGCGCGCGGCGCAGGGCGGGAGACCGGGGACGGCCGCTTCACTCCGGGCGGGTGGAGGGTCGAGCCTCGGGGGGCTGCAACCCACGCGGGGACACTGCGGCTCGGGGCGCGGAGACCTGGAAGCCCTCGCAGAGGTCCGGGCGTGGGGGTCCGCAGTCTCTGAATGTCCCTCAGACGTCGCGTCGAGCCTAGCGATCCCCGGGCTGGCATCCCGCGGCCGCCGGGCGTCCTCGTCCCCCGCGGCTCCTGCTTTCTTAGTAAAAAGGAGGGAAATTCCCTGGCGCCCCAGCTTCAGGTCCCAGCCCCAATTTTGTCCAGGCTCCGAGGGCCAGAGTGTTGAACGACTTAAGCAACCTACACAGGAATGTAAAGCTCGGGCTCAGATAATATCTCCTCTCGGGACAACAGAGTGAAACTGCCACCAAGTTCTGCATGCCAGGCACACATCAGATAAAAGGGCAGCGGCGTTCATTCCCTTTGTGAGCTGGGAGCCGGCCACCAGCCGGGTGCCATCCCACGGAGCTGACTTCATAGCTGTAAAAAATTAACCCGTTTCCCGATGGAAAGACTGAGACCTTGAGTAGATTTTCCGAGCCTTGTGCGCAGTTAGACCCAGGGAGTGTACTTCTCTGGTTCCTGCACCTTCTCTCTCCCTGCACCTCCCTAAAGTTTTGGACCCTCAGGAGAGACCTGTCTGGGACGCTGCAGTCTCTTCTCTCCCTACACTCCCAAACTCCGAGAGCCCCTTGGCCGCAGACCCATCTCGGAGCTGTGTCTGGTGTTGGAGTCCACCTCAGGGCTACACCCTTCTGAAAAGCAGATGACCTCGCTCCCTGTCCAAAGCTGAGCCACTGTTTCCCTGCTGCTCCCTTTCCTCGAGCCTCTGTGTCCGGGCTGGTTGGGACCTCGGAGGTGAAGGCTGTTAGGCTTGGTCAGCCTCCAGGAAGCCCCTAGTACTGTTATTCCTGCCTGTTAGGTTAGATTCGAAGAATGCCTTTGAGTAGTTCTGACCCTCCCATTGATTGTTGTTTTACAACTTACCCTTGTTTTACAAATGAGTGACTGGAAGTTCAGAGAAGTAACTTGCTCAAGTCCACACATTTCTATGTAGTACTACTGAAGTTTGACCCAGGTCTTCCCAACTTCATAGCTTTTACAGTATTTGGGTGCTTATGTTTTTTAAAGTTATATAAGGATCGCCTGAGAGCTTATTAAAAATAACAATTTAATAGTGGGAATTAAAAAGCTGAACACACCAACAATTCTCAGGTTCCATCCAAACACGTCTGACTCATCTGGGTCTGGGCCTGGGGGTCTGAGTATTTCATGAGCACAGAGGTGATGCTTCTGTCACGGCCCATGTTTGAGTGATGCTGCCTGCTTGCTGTCAGGGGTGCCCGTTGGCGAGTTGGCAAGTGTGATGCGATGGGCAGGGCTGCGGGATTTCCTGGCTTCTGTTCCCCCTGCAGCTGAGGAGGGCGGAGGCACCCTAACCCAGAGGCCCTCAGTGCCAGCCTGCTCTGTGCTCTGTGTACTGCAGTATACTCCGTGAGACCCGGTGGGGCCCCAGGTTCTGTCTTTACATGTATACCACTTCCTGTTCTTCCTCAGCTGCTACTCCTGTAGCCAGAAATACTTAGGCCTCCGGAAGCTGTTTATTTTCAGCTGACAAAGTCAGTTGACCCTTACAACTACCGTCATCCCCACCATGCTCATGATCCCCCGCATTCTCCTCCTAGTGGAATCCCAGAGCCATCTCTGGTCTCCGTGACCTCAAAAGGCTTCCTGGAATTCGGAACCCTTCCCCTTCCCCGTGGACCAGCCTGTCCATGTTCTCTCTCCCTGACCTGGGTTCTCAAAAGCTGAGTACGGTCCTTGGTGGGGGTGGTGGGGAGGCCTCCTGGACAATGGTGCTTTCAGGCCGCAGTGCCTCCCAGCTCCCAAGTTAAATTCTTTGAATGCTTTCTGGGGAGAGAATGGGCCTTCTTCCTGGGGAGGTTCTGTGGGTGTGAGATGGTGTCAGCTGTGCACAGACAGGAGGCCGTCTGTGGGAGAAACTCCTTCAGGCCCCAAAGTCTGGAATGGCAGTTTTCAGTCCTGGGTTGTGAGTCATTGTATGTCTGAGCTTCCCTGTCCTCCCCACCATCAGGCCGGAGTTTGTTCAGGGTCTTTGGTAGCCACAGGGACAGGGACCTGATGCAGTGCGCAGCTGGGATCTGTCCTGTGCGTGTCACTGCTTTGGTGGACATGGAGTGGGCCTTCTGTAAAGGGTGTCCGTGCAGCGAGAGCAGACCAGAGTTGGGGAGGCCTGCCACTGTCTCTGGACAGTGGCTTCTCTGGGATGCCCCATGTGTCCTGACTGCAGTGTGCAGTGAATTAGTTATTTGTACCATTATTTATGTGGTATGTCCCCATATCAGGGTCTTCCTTGATGGCTCAGTGGTAAAGAAAACCTGCTATGCAGGAGACAAGGGTTCAGTCCCCCAATTGGGAAGATGCTCTGGAGAAGGGAGTGGGAACCCACTCCAGTATTCTTGCCTGGACAGTCCCATGGAGAGAGGAGCCTGGCGGGCTACAGTCCAAAGGCTCGCAGAGAGTCGGAAATGACTGAGCACACACAGGTGTCCCCATTATGGAGCCCTTCCCGCATCAGGCTTGCTGGAAGTGCGGGTTCCCGGGTCCTTCCTACCAATCCCCGATCCTAAGCTGCTGAGACCCTGGAGCTGGGAGAACTGGTGGCCACAGCACACCTGGGTTTGCACACACAGACTTGCGCAGAGGTCCTCTGTCTTCGTGGCCTGAGCCCATGCGTCGTCTGGATCTCAGGCTGTTTGGGAAAACCCTCTTGAGTCGTGGCAGCGGAACGAGAGCACAGAGGCTGGTGCTTGGTGCTCCGGTCCTGCCTGTGGCCCCGGCGCCGAGAAGGCCAGGCAGCGTCGGATGGGGCAGGCACTGAAGTCCTTTTCGATCACACACGTCTTCCTGTGAGGGTGACGGCTGGCTGGTGAAGCCCTCTCCTTCCGGGCACAGGTGGAAAGAAGAGAGTTACAGTCCCATCACCCTTCCCTCCAGACGAGGCCTCAGGGTTCACCTGCTGTAGGGCTTGGACCGCGCTTTAGCCTCCAGGCCTGAGTGAGCCTCCTGCGGGGATACAGGGACAGGCTTGGTGCCCCTGGGGCCAGGGAAGGGGGCAGCAAGTGACCGCGGGCGCAAGGCTGGTGGGGCTGATGGGGGGTGGGGGGCAGGGACAGGGTGAAGAGACAGCCAGGAGGAGGGCACGGGTTCTAGTGGAAGGAAGGCAGAGCCTGTGGTCAGAGGAGGGGCCAGGGGACACTGGAGAAGAAATGATCCTGAGAGGGCATTTGCCTGAGAGAGGGGATGAGTGGAAGCCCAGGGTTCCAGGGCTTACCCACCTGTTCAGCCTCAGAGCGAGGGGGTTGCCAGTTAAAAGGAGCAAACCTCGCCCCTGCCGCTGGAACCGAGTGAGCCTCAGCGGGGTGCAGGCTGAGGTGGGGGTCCCAGGCGGACGAGGCCCTGCCTGGCCCAGACTCTGCACAAGCCTCTACCTTACCTGCACCCTGTTTCTAGCATGTCAGTGGGTCCTGGCCCAGGTCCACACGCCCCTCACGCCCTTGATCCTGTGGACCTGGAGGAGCCGGCACCTTGTCCTGCGGCCCCCACCTTCCGCCCAGCCCTACCTGCGCTCTTGGGTAACGTTTTCCCTTTTGCTGCTCTCTGCTTTGTGATGACTCAAACCTGGGCACCTTCCAGTGTCTGCCTCCGGGATGACGGCAGCAGCAGCATTTCTGCCTGAATTAGCCCGTGGTGACTTTTCCCTGAAGGTTTTGAGCTGGGGCTCTGGCCCTTTGGTGTCTCACCGTCGTCTTTTGGGCAAACAGTCAGGGCATGCCCTCACGCTTCTCTTGGAATTTACCTGTTGTCCATCCCTTTCCTTTGACTCTCACTTGGCTTTCCCAGCTCACCTGGGGCACCTGTTCAGCCTGCTTACCCTGGGCTTCGCGGCTTCTTTTGTCAGAAGATCCTGAAAGGGACCCGACAGAGTTCCTCCATTGTTTCTGTCCATTTATCTTGTCTCCAACTTCCTTTCCTCCCTTTCCTGGAGAGTCCAGTCTCTTCCTCACCAACAGCAGAAATGTTTTGCCTCTGGAAAGCACAGCAACCTTGGTCTTATTTGGAATAAAATATTTGAAGAATCGGGTATACCAGTACAAGGCCCCGGGGGACAGGGATGCACCAGAATTACATAAGTCTTCTTGATACAGGGACCTGTGTCTGGTGTGCTAGGTGGTGGGACTCTTGGGGAATATTTGGACATTGACATTCACGTGGTTTTTGGAAATAATTTTTTTTTATACTTTTTATCATAAATAGGGTCCAATTATAGAAAAAGAACTGTTCTTTCCCTAGAAACTTGTTTGCCCTCTGGAGATAGTCCTTTTCGAGGGAAGGTCCTTTTCATACTTGTTAATGTGAGCCAGCTGCTTTAGGGTGCAGTTCCACCGTAACTTCCTGCTGTCCTGTTTTCGCACCTTGACCTCACAGGGGAGGAAGCTGAGCTTCAGGGCTTGACAGCGGCCTTAGGGCTGCCTGCTGGGAGATGGCAGAGCCCTAGCCTGAGTCCAGACTCTTCCTGATGTGACTCTCAGGTCATAGTTCTCTTGCACTCGCTGTCTCCACTCCCAAGAGCAGTATGCTTCATTTGAAAGAAAAAAAAACTTCACAATTTAAATTCGTCTCAAAGTATTTTCTGATTTCCCTGATGGTTTCTTCTTTGAGCCATTTCATTTAGGAGTGTTTTAATTTCCACATATTGGTGACTTCCCCAGTTTTTTTTGTTATTGTTTGCATTTGCATTCCATTCACACGGATTTAGAGCAGTACGTGGATAAGGAACCTTTGTGTCTCCATCACCTAGTTTAATAGCTAGCACCTCATGACAGCACTTTTCTCTGTATCCCACTCACTCCCTTCCCCTTTTTAGACTGAAGCACATTCGAGACTTTTCTTCTATAATATTTAAGCATTTATTTTTAGAAAAGTTAGAACTTAAAAAAAAAACAAACCCTACGCTATCACACCTAAAGAATTAATTTTAATTCCTTAATATTATTAAATACCAAACCTGTTTTCAAATTTCCACTTGTCTCATAAATGCCATATTTCTTTTTTTCAATTAGTATGTTTGAATCAGGTCTCATTGCCATTGGCTGATCTGTCTCTGAGATCTCCTTTACTTGTAATTCCCTTGTAATTCCCTTTCTCTCTCTCTCTTCTTCCCCTTGCAACCTGGGTTATTTATCCTGGAGGGCTTCCCATAGCCTGAATATTGCTGATTTCTGTGGATCAGGTAACACATTTCCTTCCACTGTAATTCTTGTGAGGGGGTAGGTGAGTCTTGATGCTTTATCAGAGTTTCATCAGTTTTGATTTTTGAGGCAGAGCCATCGAAATTGTACCTAGAGGTGGTGCACTTCCCTCATAAGGGACAGAGAGAGAGTTCCTTGGTCTGTCTTTTTGTGATGTCAGCAGTCATGGCGGTCATTGACTACCTCCATTAATTTGCTAGAGGTTAAATGATGGTGGGCCTAATTCTTTCATATTATTCATAATACTTTCATAAAAAGATACTTCCCTTCATCTACTATCTGGTTTCCCATGGTATAACTCATAGAGAGAGATGTTTGATTTGGATCACTCACATCTTCCATTGGGAATTAATTGGCTTTTTAATATGTTTATAAACTTTTTATTTTGAAATACTTTTAGACTTTATAGACAAGTTGCAAAAGTAGTATATCCTTAACCAACATTTTAATGTTTCCTCTCATTTTAATGTTTCACTTAGCTGTGTTACAGTGATCAAAACTAAGAAATTAACGTCAGCATAAAACTATTAAATTAAATTTAAAAATACATATTTTATTGAAGTATAGTTGACTTACAATGTTTTGGGTGCACAACAAGGTAATTTAGTTATACAACATATGTTATTTTCGAAATAATTTTCCATCAAATATCGACTATAGTTCCCTATGCTATACAGTAAACCTTTGTTGCTTCTTGCATATCTATTTTTTAATAGGAAATCTAGCATTCTATTCATATTAAGTCAAAAAAGTGGAATTAAATGTTGTAATATTTTCAGTTAGGCAAAAATCCATACATTTTGTAAAATATATATATTATATACATTTATATATGTATACAAAAGCTTTTCTACTACACTTGATAAAGTCTTGAGAAAGAGTATAAAAGAAAGAGATGGAGAAATCAGAGAACATGAACTAAATGAATAAGAGCACTGAATATGAAATATAAAAAGTGAAACAAGCTAGATAAAAGTAGAAGATCATCATATAGTCTAGTTGTTTTTAAGCATGACTGTTCACTGGAAACATATCTGGAGCTGTGGAGAAACAAGCAATACTTGAGCATTTGTATTTTTCAAAAAACTTCAAGATAATTCTGATATGCATCTGGATTTTAAAAAGAGATTACAGGTTTTCTGTTAGATCCTAGTTTTGATGGTATGCAGTTCTATTATATTTCTGTTGACCAATCATGATAAAATGGTGTTATGTGAGTAACAGTTACATAATCACAATAGTAAAAGAGATTTATCAGTTTTCACAATCAATAGCCAGAGAAAAAGTAGAAGATAATTACAGTTGCAAGCCATAATGGGAATATGATTAACTTAGCAACATAAAATAGTTACACACAATTAGGAGGAGGGGTCAAGCAGAGTGAGGTGGTAAATGGAAGTGCACACGTGCACATGTTTCTGTCCAGCCAGCCAGTCTGTGTGTTTTGGTTGATGCACTTAATCCATTTTAAAGTAATTATTGATATGTATGATCCTATTACCACTTTCTTAATTGTTTTGGGCTTATTTTCTGTAGGTCTTTTCCTTCCCTTGTGTTCCTGCCTAGCGAAGTTCCTTTAGCATTTGTTGTAAAGCTGGTTTGGTGGTACTGAATTCTCTTAACTTCTGCTAGTCGGGAAAGCTTTGATTTCTCCATCAAATCTGAATGAGAGTCTTGCTGGGTAGAGTATTCTTGGTTGTAGTTTTTTCCCTTTCATCACTTTACATATTCCTTTCTGGCTTGTAGAGTTTTCTGTTGAGAAATGAGCTGATAGCCTGATGGGAGTTGCCTTGTATTTTGTCATTTTCCCCTTGTTGCTTTTAATATTTTATCTTTGTCTTTAATTTTTGTCAGTTTGATTATTATGTGTTTCGGTGTGTTCCTCCTTGTGTTTATCCTGCCTGGGACTCTGTGCTTCCTGGACTTGGTTGACTATTTCTTTTCCCATGTTTGGGAAGTTTTCAGCTATTACCTCGTCACATATTGTCTCAGGTCCTTTCTCTCTCTCCTCCTCCTCCTGGGACCCCTATAATGTGAATGTTGTGCTTTTAATGTTGTCCAGAGGTCTCTTAGGCTGTTTTCATTTCTTTCCACTCTTTTTTCTATATTCTGTTCTGTGGCAGTGATTTTCACCATTCTGTCCTCCAAGTCAGTTATACATTCTTCTGCCTCAGTAAATCTGTTATTGATTCCTTTAGTGTATTGCTCATCTCTGTTCTTTAGTTCTTCCAGGTCTTTGGTAAGCATTTCTTATATCTTCTCCATTCTTTTTCTGAGATCCTGGATCATTATCACTATCATTATTCTGAATTCTTTTTCTGGAAGATTTCCTGGCTCCACTTTATTAGTTTTTTTTTTTTTTGGAGTTTTATCTGGTTTCTTCATTTGGAACATAAGCATTTGCCTTTTTGTTTTGTTTAACTGTCTCTGATTGTGGTTTTTGTTCTGGAGTCTGCAGGATTGTAGTTCTTTCTTCTTCTATCTACAAGCTCAGTCTTAAACCACACTTCTCCATCCAAAGAGGACTTGTTATTTTTTTCCAGTTTATTGAGATATAATTGAAATACAGCACTGTGTAAGTTTAAGGTATATAGCATAAATTGATTTATATATATTGTGAAATAATTACCATAATAAGTTTAGTTAGTATCCATCATCTCAGTTCAGTTCATTTCAGTCGCTCAGCTGTGTCCAATTCTTTGTGACCACATCCATCATCTCATATAGATACAAAAAAAAGCAAAAAAAGAATTTTTTTTTCCTGTGTTGAGAACTCTTAGAATTTACTCTCTGAGCAGCTTTCAAATATGCCTTACAGCAGTGCTAACTATAGTCATCATGTTAGCACTACATTCCCCGTACTTATTTTTCTCATAACTGGAAACTTTGATCACCTTAATCCATTTCCCCCACCTACACCTCTGGTAACCACTAATCTGATCTCTCTTACTATGAGATTTTTTTTTTTATTCAGATTACACATGTGAGTTCATATAGTGTTTGTATTTCTTTGTCTGACATTTCATTTAGCATAATACCCTCATGGTCCATTTTTGTTATTGCAAATGGCAAGATTTCAAATTTTTATGAGAGTAGTATTCCATCGTACATATGTACCACTTCTTCTTTGTCCATTCATTGTCAGTGGACATAGATTATTTACTTATTTTGGCAATCGTAAATAATGCTGCTGTGAACATTTGTTGTTGTTGTTGTTGTTCAGTCGCTCAATCATGTCCTACTCTTTGCAACTTCATGACATGTAGCACCCCAGGTTTCACTGTCCTTGACCATCTCAGAGTTTGCTCAAACTCATATCCATTGAGTTGATGATGCCATCCAACTATCCCTCCTCCTCTGTCATCCCCTTCTTCTCCTGCCTTTAGTCTTTCTCAGCATCATGGTCTTTTCCAATGAGTCAGCTTCACCTTAAGCATCAGTCCTTCCAATGAATATTTAGGGTTGATTTCTTTTAGGATTGACAGGTTTGGTCTCCTTGCAGTCCAAGGGACTCACAGGAGTCTTCTACAGCACCACAGTTCAAAAGCATCAAGGTAGAGGTATGAGCATAAGGTGCAGAAGTTTCTTGGGCATACTGTTTTCGTTTTCTTTGTTAATATTCCCCGAAATGGAATTGTTAGCTTGTGTGGCAGTTCTGTCTTTAATTTTTTGAGGAATTTCCATACTGTTTTCCACAGTGGCTGCACCAATGTACACTCCTACCACCTTGTACAAAGTTTCCTTTTTGTCTTCATCCTCACCATTTGTTATCACTCTTTGTCTTTTTTGATAATAGCCATTCTAACAGGTGTGAGGTGATAATCTCATAGTGGTTTTGATATGCATTTCCCTGATGATTAGTGATGTCAAGCAACTTTTCATGTATCTATCGCTATTTGTATATCTTTGAGAAAATATCTATTCAGGTATTTTTTCTCTATTTTAAAATTTAATTTGTGGTCTTATTATTTTTAATACAATTCTTTGATAGCTTTCAGTATGGGTGTGAGAGCTGAACTGTAAAGAAAGCCGATCACCGAAGAATTGATGCTTTTGAACTGTGGTGTTGGACAAGATTCTTGAGAGTCCCCTGGACAGCAAGGCGATCCAACCAGTCCATTCTAAAGGAAATCAGTCCTGAATATTCACTGGAAGGACTGATACTGAAGCTGAAACGCCAGTACTTTGGCTATCTGATAAGAGGAACTGACTCATTTGAAAAGACCCTGATGCTGGGAATGATTGAGGGTGGAAGGGGAAGGGGATAGCAGAGGATGAGATGGTTGGATGATATCACTGACTCAGCGGACATGAGTTTGAGTAAGCTCCAGGAGTTGCTGATGGACAGGGAGGTGTGGTGTGCTGCAGTCCATGGGGTTGCAAAGAGTCAGACACAACTGAGTGACTGAGCTGAATTGAGTGGCTTTAGATGCCCACTATGTCTGTTCTGTTTTGTTGTGCTGTGGCCTGGCTGGATCCTCATCTGAAGGTCTTTCATTTTTGTGTTTATCTATTCTAGTTTTCATCCTTTCTGGAAGGAGTCAGGTGTCTCATTTGTGGGATGTGTTTGCAAATATTCCATTATCACAATGACTGCCAGTCTTCCTAGGACTTGGTGTTCCTGGGCCAGGGTGGTGTATGGTATGTGATGCCCTTGCCTCTGGATTGTCAACACCATTAAGAACCACCCTGTCCTCAAGACCAGTCAGGCCCTCATTGAAAAGCACTTTTGGAAGACATTTTTAAAAATCATTTTCTTTCTTTATTTTACTTTTGGCTCTGCTGGGTCTTCATTCCTTTCACGGCCTCTCCAGTTGTGGAGAGCCAGGGCTACTTGTTAGTTGTGGTTTGTGGGCTTCTGACTACAGTGGCTTCTCTTTGGTGCAGGGCGCAGGCTGTAAGGCGTGTGGGCTTCAGCACTTGTGGCTCCTGGGTTTTAGAGCACAGGCTCAGTAGTTGTGGTGCGTGGGCTTAGTTGCTCCGTGGTTGTTTGATCTTCCTGGATCAGGGATTGAACCTGTGTCTCCTGCATTGGCAGGTGGATTCTTTAACCACTGACTACTGGGGAAGCCATTCTGGTTCCAAATAGGAAAAGCAGGACGTCAAGGCTGTATCTTGTCACCCTGCTTATTCAACTTCTATGCAGAGTACATCATGAGAAACGCTGGGCTGGAAGAAGCACAAGCTGGAATCAAGACTGCCGGGAGAAGTATCAATAACCTCAGATATGCAGATGACACCACCCTTATGGCAGAAAGTGAAGAAGAACTAAAAAAGCCTCTTGATGAAAGTGAAAGAGAAGAGTGAAAAAGTTGGCTTAAAGTTTAGTAACTTCTATGCAGAGTACATCATGAGAAACGCTGGGCTGGAAGAAGCACAAGCTGGAATCAAGACTGCCGGGAGAAGTATCAATAACCTCAGATATGCAGATGACACCACCCTTATGGCAGAAAGTGAAGAAGAACTAAAAAAGCCTCTTGATGAAAGTGAAAGAGAAGAGTGAAAAAGTTGGCTTAAAGTTTAGCACTCAGAAAACTAAAATCATGGCATCTTGTCCCATCACTTCATGGGAAATAGATGGGGAAACAGTGGAAACAGTGTCAGACTTTATTTTTCTGGGCTCCAAAATCACTGCAGATGGTGATTGTAGCCATGAAATTAAAAGATGCTTGCTCCTTGGAAGGAAAGTTATGACCAACCTAGATAGCATATTCAAAAGCAGAGACATTACTTTGCCAACAAAGGTCCATCTAGTCAAGGCTATGGTTTTTCCAGTAGTCATGTATGGATGTGAGAGTTGGACTGTGAAGAAGGCTGAGCGCCGAAGAATTGATGCTTCTGAACTGTGGTGTTGGAGAAGACTCTTGAGAGTCCCTTGGACTGCAAGGAGATCCAACCAGTCCATTCTGAAGGAGATCAACCCTGGGATTTCTTTGGAAGGAATGATGCTGAGGGTGAAACTCCAGTACTTTGGCCACCTCATGAGAAGAGTTGACTCATTGGAAAAGACTCTGATCCCGAGAGGGATTAGGGACAGGAGGAGAAGGGGACAACAGAGGATGAGATGGCTGGATGGCATCATGGACTCGATGGACGTGAGTTTGAGTGAACTCCGGGAGTTGGTGATAGACAGGGAGGCTTGGCATGCTGCAATTCATGGGGTCACAAAGAGTCGAACACAACTGAGTGACTGAACTTAACTGAAGCCCTAGGGGACATTATAAAGACAAAACCTATTCACATTTCCGAATTCCTTGACTTGGGAAGATTCAGGGGACCTCTGTGTCTGCCAGAGTCCCTCCCTTCACAGTGGGGTGGTCTAGCTTCTTGCTGAATTTCCATAACGAGGGAGCTAAAAGTATTGATTTGCACAAAACTTACCTTGCTATATATAGTGCCCTGAGACTTTACAGGAAAATGGAAGAAGCTATTTTTGTCTTTGGTTTTTTAGAATACACTTCACTTGGCTTTCTATGTTTACTTAGTTTGGATTTTCCCAGGGCACAGTTAGTACGCGTTGCCCACCAGTATACCCTCTGAATATTCTTCCATTGGGGATAATGTATGTTGAAGTACGTTGCCCAGAAAACTATTTTCATTAGGTAGTAATTCAGAGGCAACTGAATGAGTTGATGAGTTGATTCCCTCACTAGCAGTAAAATGCTGGGCAGGTGCATCTCTCTCTGGCCCAGTCTCCTGCTTTAAACAAGAGGGCGGACAGTGGCTGCTGGTCTGCGGTGGGGAGTAAGTGAGACACTACATGAAAAGGCAGAGCCAAAGCCAGACAGGCGGGCCAGGGTTTACATGGTTAGCTGCTGCTCAGCACGTGGTGAAGAATCTACCTGCAGTGTGGGAGATCTGGGTTCGATCTCTGGGTTGGGAAGATCCCCTGGAGAAGAGAAAGGCTTCCAACTCCAGTATTCTGGCCTGGAGAACTGCATGGACTATATAGTCCATGGGGTTGCAAAGAGTCGGACAGGACTGAGCGACTTTCTCTTTCAGTGTTACAGTTGTTAAAACTGCTACTGATGATCATTGTTGCTAAGATCTTTTGGTCAAAATTTTCTTTTTTGTTTTTAATTGAAATATAGTTGATTTACCATGTTGTATTCAGTTTCACATATATGATACATTCTTTTAAAATTTTTTCTTAATGATATTTTACACTGAAGTAGATATACTTTTAGTCAAAACAAACACTTTCCTCATTTAGTCTGTGTAGTCTTATCCTCCATAAATGGACTGATGTTTGAAAGCATATTCAAAGACTGAAAGCTTCCAGACTCCTATTGCTAACTTCATCAGTTCAGTTCAGTTCAGTCACTGAGTCTTGTCTGACTCTTTGTGACCCCATGGATTCCTGGTAATTTGGGGATGCTCCTGGTGGCTCAGGTATCTTCTTAGAAATGCAGTTCATTGAAGAAGCCCTATAGGGACATGGTGATGTTAAGGAATTATTTGTTTAGATTAATAATTCAAAGACAGTATGTAAGTCCTTTGGATGTAGTAACAAACCCTTTTTAAAAATTTACAGACATCAAATGAATTAAATTTGTTGACCTATTTGGTGATGTCTTTGAATTTCTCATTTTTTGCTTATCAACCCTTAAGTAAAAGACAAAACAAAACAGCAACAGTTACAGTAGGTCCTTGGTTTTCCAAAGGATAACAAGTCTTGAGCAGCCAGTGTGGCTTTGTCTAGTGACGTGCTTGTGGGAAGAAGAGGACTTTATGACCCTTTCTGACATCCCAGAGCTTAGAAGGATAGGAACATCCAGTTAGCTCAGGATCTGCCTTGATTTTTTTTCTGCATTAGGTTTCCCTTTTTCAGAAACTGACTTTCCTAGAAAGGCACCAGGGTGTTCTAAGACAGGAAGGTGGGCTGAGTCTTCAAAGTCTGCCTCTTCCAAAGCCCTCTGGGTCCCTGAGCACCCCACTCTTCCATCTCCCTGCCTGTTTCTGCTTTGCCTTATCAGTGATTTTCTGATGGCAACTTCTGTCTCTAAAGGACTCCACTACATGAGAGCTTAATGAAATGGGAGGACGCTCCAGCTGTCAGGGGCACTTTTTGGGCCTTTTCTGTCCCACCCTGTGTTTTTGTGTGCTTCGCTGACAGCTAGAGAAAGGCAAGTTCAGGAGAGTTTAGTTTGGTTCCAAGTTCTCTCCTTTGTCAGACGGGACCTTGGGACTCTTGGTGGTGTCGGTCAGCTGCAGTTGGAGACAGGGCACAGCACACGTCCATGGATCTGTCCTGAGCTGCCCAGCCTTCCTGTCCTGCCAGCCTCCTTTGGGTGGTGCCCAGAGGCAGGGTCCCATCGCGACAGTGAATGGGCAGAGGAGGGTGTCCCGGGTGTGCAGAGACAGGGTGCAGCCCCTTCCCAGTCCTGCTGTTCTCCCAGCACCGGGCAGATACTCAGACCGGCCTTGCCCCTCACCCAAGTGGGAAGTCATTTTCGTTTCAGTCACAGAATCCATCCACTTTCTCTGACCTGATTGTCTTCAGGCCCGGTGGCTCAGGAAGCCTGTTACTCAGCAAGCTCAGAGTGAAGCTGAGGCAGAGACAGAGCAGGCGGAGAGGAGAGAGAGCCGGGATGGAGGCAGTGTCCTTTAGGGATGCTCTTAGCCTTCGTCTTTCTGAGCAAAGAAGCCATCTGTAAACGTGTCCAAGCAGTTTGTTCTCTCTTTGTTTGACAGCCTCAAGGTGCCTATGGTGTGTGTCTACTTTCTGAAAGAGTACTTGTATTAAACAGCATGGTAGTTGAGAAGATATGTCTTGCTTCTCATGACTAATTGGTGATGACCTGGGCCCTCACCTTTCATACTGCAGTTATCATTTTTTAATTTTCTGTCTATATTTTCTTGTGATACATTTTAGTCAGATCAGATGTGTGGGACCATTCCCTGGCATAGTAACAGTGTTTTTGTTTTTTTTTTTAAAGAAAGAAAAACTGTTGCTGTAAGTGGGGTGGACAGTCTGGCTCATTCCATTGGTCTGGCTGCTGTGTTGCCATCTCTGCAGGCCACCCCGTGCCCGCGCTCTGGCCCTTCACCCTGGCTGGGCCTGGGCTCTGCCACAGGACGGTCCTCTGCTTCTGTGCACACTCCCCGGGGTGCCCTGCTTCCGGCCTGACTGTCCCCTCTGTCTCATCGATCCCTCTGAGCTCCAGCACATGCTGCAGGCAGGGGGCCACCCCGAGTCTGTCGTTCTTGGCTCTGACCCCAGTTATTGCGGGCGGTGACATCCCTCCTTTTTCGGGCCTTTGCTGTCCTTGTCTTTTTATTGACCGTATGCAGAAGCCTTGACATTGGGGCCTGTGAGGGCGATGACTCCTCTGGACCAGCCAGTTCCTAGAGCGAGGGACTGGCCTGTGAGTGTGTCTTTCGTATGCAAAGTAACAATCCAGAGCCCACGCCCTACACACCGTTTTTAAGAATAACTTGATTTATTTGACCCTGGCCCACAGGGTCTCGGTTGCCTCGTGTCTGGGACCTTTCGTGGTGGTGCACCGACGCGACGCTCTGATCACGGCACGCAGCTTTAGCTGCTCCAGGACATTTGGGATCTTCGTTCCCTGATGAGGCATCAAACCCGCATCCCTTGCATTGCAAGGTGGATTCTTAGCCACTGGACCACCAAGGAGTCCCTCTGCATACCCTGTTATCAGGCTGCCATACTCAGGGCCACCAGCCTGGTAGCAGACGGCTGGGGACCTACGCCCCAGAGCCAGTGATGTTCCTAAGCTTGGTTACCCTGCTGGCTCTGCCCTTCCCACAGAAACCACAGTGAAGGCTCTTGCCCGTGTTTCCCCCTCGCTCCTCTGCCTCTTGACTTCCCTGGTGCTTTCCCCACAGCTCCTCCTCTTGGGAACTGTGAGAGATAAAGTCCTTTTTCACTGGTAGTGTCTCCTGGCCCAGTGGCCTCCACACCTGAATAGCAGTGACCCTGCCTTAAAGCCTGTCTCCCTGCAGCCACTGTCTCTGGCCCCCTTTAACTGCCTTGTCATGTGTGTTTGACTTCTCCTCCTGAAATACTTACTCCCGCTCGGTCCCCACCTCTCCCGTGGTCTCGCCTCTTGGAACTTCTTGGTGAATCCCAACATTACGTGCACCAGTGTGCTGAGCTGCAGCACTGGCCCCTGTGTGGAGGCCACCGGCCTGCACTTGTAGCCCCCACCCCGGCCCTCTCCCCAGCCCCGCCCTTTTCTGCAGGGCCTGAGGAGGACTCCCCGCTGCTGCTCTTCGCCCGTGCAGCAGGGGCCCTACTCTGTGCCCTGCCTCCCTGCACGTGCTCTGCCGTGCTCTCGGGGCAGGCTGGGCGGCAGCCAGGCCTCTCCGTCCTTGCAGTGCCACTGTGACGGGGCCTCAGCATCTCTGATCTGACGAGTGGACTACTCCTCAGGATACCGAAGTATCCTCACAATAAATGCCTGTTGGGAGAATAACAGCCCCCTAGAGATGCGTGCATCCTGATCTCCAGAATCTAGGCTACATGGTGCAAGAGAATGAAGGTGGGTTGCAGATGTCATTAAGGTTGCTAATCAGCTGACTTTAGGATGCAGAGAGTCTTTCTGATTATTAGGGTGAGCCCTTAGTCTCATCACCAGTCCTTAAAGGTACTGTAGAAGGAGAGAGCAGGGAGGTGCAGTGTTTGAAGGACCTGACTTGCTGCTGTTCGCTTTGATGATGGAGGGGGCAGCCCCACTTGAGGAGGTAGGTGGCCTCTGGGGGCTGGAAACGCGAAGGCACTGTGCCTGCCTTGCCCTCCCGCTGGAGCACAGCCCTCCCAAGACTTTGGTTTTGTCCCCGTGAAACCCAGGTCAGACTCCTGACCTCTAGAACTGTAAGATAACACTTTGGTGTTGATTCAGGCCACTGAGTCCTGGTGATTTGTCACAGCAGCCACAGGAAATGAATGCATTCCTGTGGACGAGAGGACCTGGCACCTACCAGGTTCTTAAACCACAGCCTTTTGTGTCTTGCTGTTGATTTATCTAGTTTCAGGTAAAAACATCTGTAGCCATTTGAATCACTGAGAATATCTGAGAATTCCACATTTGCTGAGTGTGGCATGAAGACATGGTAGAATGGAAAATACGTGTTTACTTATTTTCTCAGTTGAAATATTTAGTGATAAGACATTACACATGTCTCTAGCATGTATACTTCTCAGAGTTTTTATGAATTTGTGTGGGAAGTTGCCAGCCAGCCCTGGCTGTGCAGTACTGGTAAATTCTTCAGTGACACTCTGAGGAAATGGTAGCCCCAAGGAGGAGGTCTTGGCTCAGAGGGGGTACACCTCGGGGGTGGGACAGATGGCCTTGGATCCCAGGTGATGCTACCAAGGGCCGACCGTGTGCTGGCAACGTGCTACCCTATATGAGCGTCCAGGGCCACCTTCAACTTGTGTAGGGTATGGATCAGGCTGCAGTTGTTTAGTTATTTCAGATTTTTGAGAAAGTGTCAGAAACCAGAGAGTTATCCTGACGTTTGCCAGGACCCAGAATTTACCAAGGGTTAATGACCAAGAGCATGTATGCTTTTTTTTAGAAAAGTTTAAATGTTGTAATGAACATTCTTTTAGTGTAACTGGTTCATTTGAGCAGTAATGTCCAAACATTTTTGATCTCACACCCTTATAAGTAGCAAACACTTCTCTGTGTGTACTGAAGGTAAACTCATTAATGTATAAATCATAGACAGGCAATGCAATGGATGAATACACAGATGAATGGATATATAGTAGTAAGGTAAAGAGCAATTACAGTAGAAACTGTGGTGTTCTTTGCCCCCAGTGATGGTGTGCTTTTGTAGGAGCACTGCCGGGAGCTTCCTCATGTGGCTTCCTGTCTGTCTTAGTTCACTTGAGAGTATCACACGCGTTCAGATGCTCAGTCCAATTCATTCTTGAGATTTCTCACATTTATTGAGGACCATTGAGGGGGCTTCAAAGAGCCTCAAGCCCCACAGAAGGACAGTCCATCTGTGAATGCTGTGGGGTCTGTGGTGGTTGTGGCCCACGAGACGCTGGGTGTCTGGCCGCGTCCACTTCCTGGGGCGCAGATGGCTTGCCAGGTGGCACTGGGCCGTCTGAGCCATGCTGCTTGGGCACCAGCCAGCTGCCCTCCAGTGTTCTCTTTTCTGTGCTTTACCTTTAAAAAGTGCTTTTATTGTGATGAAAACATACAACATTTATCGTTTTAACCATTTTTAAGTGTACAGTTCAGTGGCGTTGATTGCATTCACATTGTTGTGCAACCATCGTTACTACCTGCAGAAACATTTTGTCTTCCCAAACTGAAATTCTCCTCATTAAACAACAACTCATTCCTGCCTCTTGCAGCCCTTGTAACCCACCAGTCTACTTTCTGTCTCTTTGACCTCTCATGACTGAAATCATGCAGTGTTTGTCCTTTTGTGTCTGACTTATTTCACTTGGCGTAATGTCTTCAGGATTCATCCACACTGTGGCACGTATCAGAACACCCTTGCTTTCGCAGGCTGAGTGATATTGAGGGGCCATGTGTAGGCCCCATGGTGTTCTTTCATTCAGCTGGTTGGGTTGCTGCTACTTTTAGGTTTTTGTGAGTAATGCTGCTGTAAACATGGCTGTATAAGGATGTGCTTGAGCATCTCGTGCTCGACTTTCATGGGGGCGGTTCGCAGGGATTTCGTTTGGATGCTCTGGTTTCCCGTGGCTGTTTTCATGTATTTAGGGTGGTGCAGTCAGGGTAGCATGAGCTGCAGGCCTTTTTCCATCATTAGGTTTTGGGTGCTCCTGTGAGCTAAGGAGACCGCTTCAGCCCGTGACCTTCAGGTGGTGCTCCCACAGCCAGTCTCCAGGAGCCTGACCCACGTGTCCACAGCACACCTGTCTACCCACAGCGCACCTGCAGCCTTGGGGTGCTGCTGCCAGCTTGTCCTGGGTCCAGTGTTTCCTCTTGCTTCTGTCGCCTGGATATCATCATACCCTTTATCGTTTTTTTTTTTTTTTTTAATTAAAAAAAAATGGAATGCTTCACAGATTTGCATGTTGTCCTTGTGCAGGGGCCATGCTGATCTCTGGTCACCCCAGTTTCAGTATATGTGCCGAGGTGAGAGCCTGCCTTTTATCTTTGAGCTCGAGAACCCTTTCTTCTGCAGGGGGCTCTGCCTGCTGCCCCGCACAGCTGAGGGCTGGCTGCAGCGCAGGTCACTGTCGCTCTTCGCGGGGCGCCGTCGGCACGAGAAGGGTCGGCTGACTTCACAGGCTTGAGTGGGCCCAGCCGCCTTTGCCACCCGTCTCACTCCGCTTCCCTCTACTGGTGTTCAGTATCCCTACCTGTTCACAATGATTCCCTGAAGTCAGAAACTGGGCTTCGTACAGCTCCTGAGCATCCCTGGCCAAGGTCTTGCTCGCTGAGTCCCACTCCATCACATGGAGGTCCCCCACCTCCCTGCATTGGGGGCTTTCTCCTGGGTCACTTTTGCCCCTTTGAAGGGGCCCTTATTCTGGACTGTTCTCCTTTTTTGTCAAATCAGAGGCTTGTGGTGCCTGGTCCCTGGAGGAAGGCGGGGAGAGCCCAGTGGATCTGGAATCTCGCTGAAGACAGGGAGGGGCTAAGACTGACCTGTGTCCGAGAGGCCGTCACACCATCCCTGCGCAGTTCCGTGTCTTGTTTTACAGATGGGCTGAGGCTCGTCCCCAGAGGAGGAGGCTGCGGGTCCACAGCGCTGGTGGCTTCACTGCAGGAGCGGGGCCCGCGTTCCTGCCCCCTTGCAGGGCGGTCAGGCCTGGACAAGGAGCCCCGCCCACAATAAGAGTCTGGGGAGTAGGGGGCTTGGTGAGTGGACGGTGGGCTGTACCGGCAAACTCACCACATTGATTGTGAAGCCCCTCTGAAAGAGGCTGCTTTTAACCTTCTTTTACTAATGAGTAACTTCGCACTTTACTTACCTCTCCAAAGTTTTTAGAAACCTAAGTGTGTTTTAAAAAGAGAACAGCTTATTTTCCTTTTTGATTACCTACGACATTAATACATCCCTTTGAAAATAGGACATCATAAAGACAAATATATTAGGGATGTGGATGGGTAGAAAAATATCTCTTAAGCTTTATTACCCTTATCAGGACCCCCAGTTTAGACCCTAAAAGTTCTATCATCATTTAACTTGAAGTTGGAGTTTATTAATTCTCCTTTTTGTACAGGGTCCAGTTGGCTAGAGGTGGGATGTACAGAGAAAATGAGATTTTTTTTTTAAATCTCAAGGTCATTTTCACTGAATGGAAAATTCTCTCCATATTTGAAAGCATTCAAATTGTAATGTTACGACACGCGACCGATGGGAACTAGTAAACACGCTGTCAATGTGTACGACAAAGGCGTTTTTGATCCCTGTGTGCTCTGGGTCATTTGTCTCTCACATTTTAGCACCTTCATTTTAGTTGAGTGGTAGTAAAGGCAGGTGTCACCCTCACGTGATTTGTCTGAACATGTTTCTAATGTGGTGGGCTTTATCATAGTTTGGCAGAGGGAGTTATGTTGTTGTTCTAGACAGATACTTCACAACTGTGCTTTAAGGCCCAAGGGTGGAGGAGATAAGTGAAAAGGAGATTCCAGCCCTTTCTGATAGTGTCCCTTGAGTGCCTGTGAGTTTAGAGTTTCTGGTATCAACTAGAAAGGGCATCCAGAAATCGCTTCTGGAACTCATGGGTCTGGGGTAGGAGCTGAGGCCTTGATGTGGCGGACTCTGAGAGCTCAGACCTGGGAGTGTCATGTGGGTGGCCCGGCACCTATGTTTGTTTGGGGGGTGAGTTCTTCTTGAACATCCTCGAAGGGCCTTTTCTATGTGGATGCCAGCATGAGATCTGAGTAGATGGAAACCTGTGGGGTCAGGGCTTAGGGAAGCATGTTCAAAGAAGCTGTCTTCATTCACAGCTGCCTTAGAGCTGATGTGTACGCGCGTGTGTGTGTGCACAGGTGCACGCTTGCATGTATTTGTTGTCATAGGGGATGCAAATGTCACACAAATCCCCCCTGACCCCCTGGGACAGAAAGAAGCATCTCTTTGATGCACCGCATCTGGCCACTGAGTTGGGAACATCAGTCTGTGTAGCGGCAAAGTTCATCAGCTTCTTAGAGAAGGTATTCCCTTCTCTGCCATTTAATTGCATTTCTGTCTGCTCACTTGGAAGAGAGTTTCCTTCTTTCTCCAGTTTTCTGTTCTGAAATAGATGTCTGCAAAGGCGTGGCCCACTGGACTCCTCTGCACATGCTGATGTGGGTGTGGATGGTGAGGAATGACTCGGACGCTTGGGCCGCACTGAACGCTGATGTGTGGGGGGAGCTTTCTGCCCCTTGGGTTCACACCTGCTGTCAGGTGTGAGTGTGGAGCGGGGTGTGTGAACAAGAGTTTGCACAGTTTTACTTTGTATCTCCACTCCAACTTTAAACTGGCACCTCCTGCAGCTGTTTAGAGCACTAGATTTTGAAATTTTGGATGGTAGAGGAAGGCAGTTTTAAGAGTTAAATAAAACTACTTGATAACAGAGTTAGACTTTACCTGTAAAAGAGACCTTATAAAATCAGAGATGACGTTTGTGTCTGAGGCCTTAAAGACTATTAACAATTATATATACAGATTATGTAGATTCTGTTCATTACAATATGAAAATGATGTATTTCTTATAGAAATATCCCCCAAATACAACTAAATTGATGTTTTAGTTTCTCACTGTTCATTAATTATGAAAAAAAATTGAAAAACAGAGACTTCTGGTTCCAGAATAAGATGGTGTGGATTCACTTTTCCTAACTCATTTCCTGCAACCAAATCCTGGAAATAATTCAACAGACAACAGTCAAAGAACCTAGAAGCTGAAAGAAGGCAGACTGGCTGGGGACCTAAGAGCTTGAAGAATGTGACTTCTCAGTGAATTCTCCAGGTCTTCCTTTTATTGCCCATGTACTTCAGCCTGGGCATGGAGATACCTGTAACCAGAACTGCCAACAAGTATAGACAAAGTGGAAAAGGCTGTGTTTGTCCTAAGGTAAGCCCAGTGGGCCCCATCCCATGCAAGGCACACGAAGGGCATGAAGGTGCCCACAGCAGCAGTGTTGGCATAGCTCGGGATGCCCTACTCTTTACCTAGTCGCATAAGGAAGCCAGGCTACTCACGCGCACCAGTGGGTCAACCCAGGAGGCCCTTCCACTCCCTTATCCCACATCAAAAATCCCAGAGTTAGCATCATACCCACAGTGAAATACTGATGCCTCCCCTCCAAAGAATGAGGACAAGAATGTCTGCTTCAGCACTCTTACTTGATACAGTACTAGAAGTTCTTGACACTGCAATAAGATTCCAGAAGCAAAATGCACACAGGTTGGGAAGAAATAATGAAACGTAATTTGCAGAAAATGTAATTACCTATATAGAAAATACTGAGGAATATACTACCAAATGGGATGAGGTCAATCCTCATCCCAGATCCCAAGAAAGGTAGTACTAAAGGTAGTGCTAACCATCGGACAGTTGTCCTCATCTCCTGTGCTAGCAAGGTTTACTTAAAATGTTGCATGCTAGGGTTCAGGATTATGCAAACCAAAAAATTCCAGATGTCCAAGCTGGATTTAGAAAAGGAAGAGGGACTAGAAATCAAATTCAGTATTTGCTGGATCATAGAGAAAGCTAGGGAATTCCAGAAAAACATCTACCTCTGTTTCACTGACTATGCCAAACCTTTTGACTGTGTAATAATAAACTGTGGAAAGCCCTTAAGGAAGTGGGAATAACAGACCACCTTACCTGTCTCCTGAGAAACATCTATGTGGGTCAAGAAGCAGCAGTTGTCCCTGATGGAACACAGAACAACTGACTGGTTCAAGATTGAGAAGGAGTCCCACAGGGCTGGCTGCCATCACCTGTTTGTTCATATGCTGAGCTCATCATAAGAGCCAGGCTGAATAAGTTATAAGCTGGAATCAATATAGGCAAGAAAACCAGCAACAACCTCAGATATGTGGATGATACCCCTATAATGGCAGAAAGAGAAGAATAACTAAAGAACCTCTTGATGAGGGTGAAGGAGGAGAGTGAAAGAGCCAGCTTAAAACTAAATGTTAAAAATAAAAAACTCTAAGATCATGGCATCTGGTCCCATTACTTCATGGCAAGTAGAGGGGGTGGTGGACATGGTGACAGATTTCCTCCTCTTGGACTCTAGAATCACTGTGGATGGTGACTGCAGCCATGAAATTAGAAGGCGTCTGCTTCTTGATAGGAAAGCCATGACAAACCTAGACAGTGTGCTGAAAAGCAGAGACATTGCTCTGTTGACAAAGGTGTAGGCAAGACTATAGTCTTCCCAGTGTCACAGACAGCTGTGATAGCTGGATCAGAAAAAAAGCGGCACACTGAAGAATTGATGTCTTTGAACTATGGTGATGGAAAAGACTCCTGAGAGTTTCTTAGACAGCAAAGAGATGAAACCAGTCAATCTTAAGGGAAATCCACCCTGAATACTCATTGGAAGGGCTGATGCTGAAGCTGAAACTCCAGTATTTTGGTCATCAGATGAGAACAGCTGACTCACTGGAAAAGTCTCTCATGCTGGGAAAGATCGAGGTCAGAAGAAGAGGGCATCAGAGGATGAGATGGTTGAATGGCATCACCAATGCAATGGACATGAACTTGAGCAAACTTTGGGAGATGGAGGGACAGAGAAGCCTGCTGTGCTGCAGTCCATGGGGTCGCAAAGAGTCGGACGTGACTGAGTGACTGACAACAAAATCAATACTGCTGCTGCTGCTGCTGCTAAGTCGCTTCCGTCATGTCCGACTCTGTGCGACCCCATAGACGGCAGCCCACCAGGCTCCCCCATCCCGGGGATTCTCCAGGCAAGAACACTGGAGTGGGTTGCCATTTCCTTCTCCAATGCATGAAAGTGAAAAGTCTCTCAGTCGTGTCTGACTCTTAGAGACCCCATGGACTGCAGCCCACCAGGCTCCTCCGTCCATGGGATTTTCCAGGCAAGAGTACTGGAGTGGGATGCCATTGCCTTCTCTCTACCAAAACCAAATCAAACCAAACCCAACAAACAACAAAATGGTGTCTTAGAACTAAAAAAGGAGCTCATGAAGATTGCAGCATATAAGATAAACATACACAAATCAGTTATATTTCTACATACTGACCATGAACAAATCATAAGCACAATACCATTTATAATTTCTCCAAAGAAAAGGAAGTGCTTTGATATAAATTTAACAAAGCTCATACAAGATCTGTATGCTAAAAATTGCAGAGTGCTAATGAAAGAAATGAAAAGAGATCTGAGTAAATGTGGAGACAATTCATGCTCATAAATTGAAGGAAGCACCATAACAGAGATATCAGTTATACCTACATTTATCTTTAGATTTAACACAATTCGTATGAAAATATCAGTGAAGTTTTTGTAGACATGAGCAAGCTTATTCTGATATTTACATAGAAAAACCAGGTTGTAGAATAGCCAGGACAGTTTTGCAAAAGAATAAAATGGGAAGAATTCACTCTTCCCAATATCACTGTTTGGTGTAGAACTACAGAATTCAGGATAGTTTGGTATCAGCAAAGTGATAGTCACCAAAGGAACAGAGTAGAGATCTCAGAAATAAACTCACACAAATTAATTAATTTTTGACAAAGAACCAAAAGCAATTCAATGGAGGAAGTACAGGCTTTTAAGAAATTATGCAGGAACAATTCAGTAGCCATAGGTGAAAAAAAGAAACAGAAAGGGAAAAACTAAACCTTACACCTCAGGCAAAAATTTACTCCAAAACAGTCATTGATTTAAATGTGAAACTGTAAAACTTCCAGAAGAAAATATTAAAAAAATTTTTTTCAGTACCTAGGACTAGGCACAAAGTTCTTGAACTTGATACCAGGAGCATCATCCATAAAAGGAGAAGTTGATAAATTGGACCTCATCAAAATGAAAACATTTGCTGTGAGAAAGACCCTGTTACGAAAAAGAGAAGACAATTACAGACTGGGAGAGAATGTTTGTAGATCACGTACTCAACAAAGCACTTGTGTTCAGAATACACGAAGAACTCCAAAAATTGAATGTTAAACAAATCTGATTTGAAAGTGGGCAGAACTTGAGGGGATATTCCACTGGAGAAGATATGCAGATGGCAGTAATGCACATGGAGCAGATACCCACATGGAAAATGTTCCGCGTTTTTAGATAATAGAGAAATGCACATTCAGACCGCCAGGAGATATTACTGCACATCTGCCAGAATGGCAAAAACAAAAATGGTGATAACACCAAATGTTGCCACGGATGCAGAGAAACTGGATCTAAGTATTGCTGGTGGGATTGTAAAATACACCCACTTTGGGAAATAGCCCTTAAAACTATAAATAGAATTTCTTTATGATCCCATTTCTCTTGGGCACTTACCCCAGAGAAATGAGAGCTTATTTTCGCACAGAAACCTGTACACAAGTGTACCTACCAGCTTTATTCATAATAGTCCAAACTGGAAATAACCCAGATGTTTAGTGAGTGAATATTTAAACTGTGGTCCATCCACACCTTGGAATGCTACTCAGCAGTAAAATGGAATGAACTATTCATACATAACTACTTGAAAGGGCATCTAGAACATTTTATGGAGTGCAAAAAGCTGATTTCAGAAGGAAACATGCTGCACGATCCCATTTATGCACCATTTGTGAAATAACATAATTATGGAACAGATTAGAGGTTGTCAGGGTTAGGAATGGGGAGGCTGTATGTGACTACAAAGAGGTGGCTTGAGGGGGTCTGGTGTCCTGATGTGTTTTTAAGAGGTTACGATTGGAAAATCACACAGAAGTGCTCATACACCCACCAGAACACTTAGAAGTGGTGAAACCTGTATAAGTTCTGTACGTTATACCCTTGTCAGTTTCCTTGTCCTGGTGTTGTATCCTGGTTATGCAGAAACGCAGGCTCTTAACATGGGGAGGCTGACTGAACCGGGCACGGGCCCTCTCTTTACATTTCTTTGCACTTCTTGTGACTCTAATATTAAGATAAAAAGTTTGAAAATGATTATTTTGTTATTAAGTACTGTGATTATTGAATATGGAAAGGAGACAGAAATTCAGGCCCCCTCCCTCGGTTGCTCTTCCAGCACAGGGGAGTGGGGGACGTGCTGCCTCCTCCTGGCGGTGTCCGGCAGTGTGCGTCCCAGTGGAGATGGAGCGCCCGGAGATCAGCTTCTCTGACAGGTGTACGTACAACTGTATACCACTTGTGAATAACTAATAAGTTTGGGCTTCCCTGATAGTTCAGTTGATCAAGAATCCTCCTTCAATGCAGGAGACCCCTGTTTAATTCCTGGGTTGGGAAGATTCCCTGGGGAAGCAATAGGCTACCTACTCCAGGATTCTTGGATTTCCCTGTGGTTCAGCTGGTAACGAATCCATGCAGGAGGCCTGGGAAGATCCCCTGGAGAAGGGAAAGCCTGCCCACTCCAGTCTTCTGGCCTGGAGAATTCCCTGGACTGTATAGTCCATGGGGTCACAAAGAGTTGGACACAACTGAGAGACTTGCACTTTCACTTTTCAAGGACAAAGAATCTTGCTCTTATTCCAGAACTGACTTTGAAGTGACTTAGTTCTCTGGTTAGAAGAAAAATATAAAACACTCAGGGCTATTAGCTTTATTTAATGCCTGGAAATAGCTCCTAGGATTTTATCTCAGTGCCCTCTTATTTTACTGTTATGAGTAATTCGGATAATGCTGTTGGAAGGGATGCATTAATGCACACACCCCAGAGGTGCTTATTAACCCTGTCTCAGTCCTGGGGGTGTACCCGCCATTTGCCTTTGAGATCACGATTGTGACGGGATGTTGAGGGACAGCCAGTGTCTTCTAGGAAGAATGGGTCTTGGATAAAAACATATCGTTTGTCACAGTTGGCACCTAAGTAAAGACGCATTTTTAACATATATACTGCAGAGGAATACTACACTGCTTGGGGTGTTCCTAAAATTAACAGGCTTTCAGCCAGAGACATTTACTCCCAGGAGACAAGACATCCTGAACAAGGGCTGGTGTTTTGCAGTCCTGTGGAAAGGGGAGAACACTGTCAATAGGAAATGCCTCCCAAAGCACCTTGATTGCTAACTGTAAAGAAAGGCTACTTCTAGAACATCTTGGAGGCCTGCCCACCATTTCCCTGTTTGCTCAGGGGAAATAGGTTTTAAGGATGTATTGTATCATTAATTAAGAGTATTAACTCTCAAAGGGATGCTTCCTTGAACAGGCCACAAGGGACACCATTGCAGAGGCATTTAAAACTGCAGAAAACTGAAACTTGATCTGTGTTTTAGTAACAACCCCTGTTGTTGGATTAATAAGATTATCTGGAGGGGGAGGGAGGAATTGGGAATCTGGGATTAGCAGATGCAAACCATTATATATTAAATGGATAAATAAATAACCATTATATATTAAATGGATAAATAGCAAGATCCTACTGTATAGCAGATGTTGTTGTTCAGTCGCCCAGTTGTGTCCGACTGCAGCATGCCAGGCCTCTCTCTCCCTCACCATCTCCTGATGTTTGCCCAAGTTCATGTTTATGGCATCAGTGAAGCCATCCAGCCATCTCATCCTCTGATGCCCTCTTCTCCTTCTGCCCTCAATCTTTCCTGGCATCCTGGACTTTTCTAATGAGTCAGCTGTTTGCATCAGATGAACAAAATACTGGAGTTTTAACTTCAGCATCAGCCCTTCCAATGAGTATTCAGAGTTTACTTCTCTTAAGATTGACTGGAGGAGGGAATGGCAAACCTCCCCAGTATACTTGCCATAAGAACCTCATAAAGTGAATAAAAGGACTGTATAAAAAAGGGAACTATACTCAGCATCCTGTGATAAACCATAGTGGAAAAAATAGGAAAAAGTATATATATATATATATATATATATATGCAGGTATAATACAGTCACCTTCTGTACAGCAGAAATTAACACATTATTAATCAACTATACTTCAATAAAATAATTTAAAAAATATTATTTGTGTTAGAATGGAGATTGAAGGGCAGCCTTGAGCACAGAGCTGAGCCCTGAGGCTCCTTGGAATGCTGTATCATTTGGTTCAAGCCAGAGCTGCCTTGAGCTTTCACACTGTGGCTTGGGAATGTGTCACCCAACCCAGGCCTGGCTCTGCTGGGGAGTGACTCTGTCATAGGCCTGTCTGGAACTGCCAGTTCCAAGCACTGGCTCTGGAAGGAAACTGAGGCTTGTGTGGAAGCCGAACTTGTTTGGGGTCCTGGGCATGTATTCTGTGCATGCCTGCTGTGGGCAGCTGACTTGACATGAGAAGAAGAATGCATTCCAAGTTGTCCGGTAGGCCTCTGAGAGTCTTATCGCTGAGTCGTAAGCACTTTGAGTGTGTTAGTTTCATGCTGAGAAATGAGTCTCCCCGTTTCTGTTATGTCTGAATCAGGCAAATTAAGAACCTACCAAGACTCAAGAAAACTGGAACGAAGTGAAAGAACCTTCCATGGGACCAGTTTCATGGACCTTGTTATCCAAGTCTATGCTCCAACCAGTAACACTGAAGAAGTTGAAGTGGAACAGTTTTATAAAGACCTACAAGACCCTTTAGAGCTAACACCCACAAAAGATGTCCTTTTCATTATGGGTGACTGGAATGCAAAAGTAGAAAGTCAAGAAACACCTGGAGTAACAGGCAAGTTTAGCCTTGGAATGCGGAATGAAGGAGGGCAAAGACTAATAGAGTTTTGCCAAGAAAATGCACTGGTCGTAGCAAACACCCTCTTCCAACAACACAAGAGAAGACTCTACACATGGACATCACCAGATGGTCAACACCGAAATCAGA
>SJYC01053444.1:0-60276 GCA_006408675.1 Madoqua kirkii | reverse complement strand
AAGGATTTTCTAGTTGCAACTATTTTAAAGTGATGTCACTGTACAAATATTTATAGAAATATCTAGGACTCATTATCTATACCTTATTTTACAGCATTTCTAAGTTATCAACACTTATACTTTTCATGAGATTGAAAGAGGTTTAGTAATTTTAACTAGAAAGAAATTCAAAAACTTTACCAAAATTTTCTAAAGATATGGTACTTGTTGGAAGAATAGTTCTTGGCAACACAGAAGAGATGAGAGGAAGGACTTCTATTTCAATATTCCAGGGTATAAAATTAATTCTGAAAATTTAAAACAAAATAAAGACATTTTGTTTAAATAATAAAATCAGCAATTTAAAAGTATTAATTTTCCAAATAAGCTAGCAATATTAAAATATAGGTGCTTAAGTTATTTTTTGCCAAATAGCTAAAAATGTAAATTTAAGGTTACTCATAGTAACCAAGCTGGTTACCAACTGACTACAAAAAATAAAAATACAAAAAACCTTCTAAAAGCATGCTTTTTCAATAAATTAATAGCAAAGTATTATCAAGGGCAACTTAATATATAGTAGTTGACTCTCAAATAAGTTAATGCAATTATTTTGTCAGGAATTTTAACTTTTTTTTACTACTTTAAAAATAACCAGCTTGGATAATAAAATGTAGATAAATAAAATACACAAATGAAAGGTACAGATTTTAAGTGCATAGTGTGATGACTTTTGACCAATGCATCCATACACCTCTATAACCACTACCCCAAATAAGAAATAGAACATTTCCACCATCCCAGAAAGCACCTTCCTGACCCTTGTTCCCCATCCTATTTCCAGGCAACCAAAAAGATAATTTAGTTGAGTTAATCAGATCAAGTTTTAAAGAAATTAGCAAGGTCAAAGGGGAATCAGTCCATAAATAAATAAAAATGTAACAAAACTGAAAGGAAAGCTATCACTTGAATTTTGAATTTTTTGTGAGATTTCTTTGTATTTTTATGGCATATATCAAGGCCAAAAATATCAAAATACATTTTTAAAAAGGAAAAAAGAACCGCAACTGATTTCTATTGCTATGTTATATACTAAAATTCCTCAATCGGAGGACGATGGCTCTTCAAAGTTCCCAGGATCCTTATGGACATGCTAAGACCCCAGTTACTGCAGTCACACCGAATCCACTCTCAGCTTCTTCCTACTCTTGACTCATATTTGTTTAGTCAGGTCTCCTAACAAAAGACTATTTCATTCAGTCTAAGGTGAGATTCTGGAGGATTAAAGAAGCTTGAAAAACAATGTGCAACTTGCACATACACAAAAGTATACAGCTCTAAGGGAAAATTTCATATTTTACAGATCTGGACTTTGTCTAATTTTACTTATTTATATTCCACTGTTACTCCTAGAGGATGAAGCCCCTATGCAGAATTCCATTACAGTGACATATAAAAGTTATAGGAATGAATATAAAACTCTAGCAAGGAACTTAATCTTTACCTAGGAGCCTAATTTAAGTACATATCATGTACCTAGCTAGCAATGTGCTACTAGTTTCAGGGCTTACACTAAGAGAGAAAAGGCTAGGCCATATAGAGAGTTGGGAATGCCAGGGCAAAGTAGGGACTTGATCAAGCAGTTGTTTAGAATAACATTTCAGAGATGGAAGTGCCATGACAAAACCAATGCTTCAGCCAACATCACACAAGGAAGACTGGAATGGAGGAAAAGGTAACAGGGGATGAAAGATCTGAATGCTATTACTAATGATGAACTTTATCATTTAGGTGTTCTCCCTGTTAAAGAAATCAAATTTGTACATTTATTAAACAAATAAATACAATATTCTTTATTTTTCAAGGGGTTCCTTAAATAGAGACTTTTCATTAGGCATTGGAAACACCAAGGTTTAATTAAACAAAACTTTCTTAGAAACATTAACTATTGAATATCTCTGTATATAAGATATTATTACCTTATGCACACATTAGCATTTAAACATTTTAGTAAACATTTTTCTTTACCTTCCAATTCCAGGTAATGTATCAGGAAACCATGATAACTCCAGTTCCTGTCTCTTCTGCCTAATCAAAGCACTGATCTCATTGACTTCTATAAATTCTGTACTAAAAGATAAATTTTAGATCCTCATCAGAATCCCAAAATTTTAAGTCCAGAATAACAACTGGGTTATATCATAAACAACAGAAAATTTCATATCCAGCATTATAAGTCACATTTTTAAAAAAAGAAACTTTTTCTATCTAAACACTTTTCAAAATGGACCCATTCCTAAAGTAACTTAAATTTTTATATTACAAATATAAATGGAACTAATCTGACTTGTGCCCACTTTTAAAAAGTCAATTCAGACTAATATAATTACTATTGAAAAAAAGAAGTAACACTATTTCTTTCCCATGAATCGAAGTGCAAAGAGCAGTTTGTAAATGCAATAGTTTGCCATCAGAAACTACACATAAAACAAAGGAAGAAAATAAAGGCAGAGTTCAGTTTTCAAAAAGGCACTCAAATGTAATTGTTTTCTTTGGTACCCTGCCAATCTTTAAAGTTAAATCACAGTTTTAATCTGTCTTGTTTATTCAACCAGGTCCATTATTTTTAAACCTCAACTTAATCTTCAAATTCCACAAATATCTACATAGTATCTATCATACAGTCACAATGGACCTTTTTAAAAGTGACTGGGTCTACTCTGAAAGAGCACCCCATAATTCAACAGCTTAACAACTAGCCTACGGCTCTATCATATAAAAACTTTGTGTACAACTTAATTTATTATTAAGTAAAAGGAAGTCCACTAGCAGTCATTGAATAATAGACGGTCACAAAATAAGGTTCTCTCTATTTGCCAAAAGAAACAAAAACAACATGGGCTTTCATAACGTTGTTGGGCCAAGTTTAAATTTCTACCAGAAGTTAACTGCAATAAATAAAACACCAAATATAAAAAAAAAGCATCAATTAAAAGTAAAAAATACTAACCAGTAAGCTGTACAGGCAAAAGAAGAATCTCCAGTGTGACTACTAGAAGAAAAGACATTGGAGAAAAACTTTCTGAAGCACTGATTTGTATACGGATTTAATCTTCGAGGCTAGAAAAGTAAAATGAGGTTGGTGAAACAGAAAAAAAAAAAAAAAAAAAGCACCTTCCATAATAGGTAGGACATAGTTACATTTAAATATTTCGATGTACCCGAGGCACCAGAGTTATGTCCAAACAACCATAAGTTGTTATTATCTAAGAAAATATTTTTTTATTTCAACAAACCTTGTTTGTCTTTATTATTGAATTTTTCTTTCCTCCCATTTCATTGTATTTAGAGTTTCCTGTACAAAGACACAAAAATATCTTGCCTTAATTTTTATTTTAAAAGGTTTTAAACCAATACTAATACTGGCATATTGACAAGAGAAGGTTAAAATATGTATAAAAACTGCATTTAAAATAATAGTACCTGCATTTATACAATTTTTCCAATTTTATCTTGGTAAGCCACAGACAGAAGGAAAATATAAGAGGCCACAATACAGCAAACTAGTAAAGCATGTAAAATTGCTATGCTTAGAGCATTAAGTACCAAAATTTTAGTCAATATGTTCTGGCACTATGTGCAAACTTAAACTGTCTTGTAATATTAAGCATATAAAAGAAATCATATTATTTAATATTAATAATATACTTAATATGTCCTTTCCAGTTACGACCTAAACAACAGGTACTATTAACCAACCTCAAGGAGGAGCTGACCAGGGGAACTGAAATCAGCCCCTTTCAACCATAAAGTACCATTTAATCATCAACTTCAGTAAGTACCCTCACCATCCTTCTCAAATTGTATGGAATTAGGAAAAGTAGAAATCTTGACTAAAACAGCTTTCTGCTATAGCAACGTTTTTGGTTGTATTGCTTACAACTTATTTTTTGGTTTTACAAGTCCATTTCTATGGATACATTCTTCCAGGTTAAGAAAGATAAAAGACAAATAGCTCCTGCTAACCACAAAAACTGTTAAAAGATTACTGCTTTTGGTTTTTCTTTACCATAAAGCAGGTCTTATTAGTCATCTCCACCTATGAATACACTTGTCGGCAATAAACTGCTGCGGGTACTGCCATTGCTCTCTCCTCAGAACTCTGGGTAAAGTCTACAGTGCAAACGACAACTGGTCTTTCAATCTCCAGCCAAGCTTGTCTCACAAAGGCCAATCTAACTTTGTTCAAAATAAATCAGCCTACTAGGAGGCCAAGTTCCTGCTACTGCAAGATCGTAAGTATTTTGGGTTTCTTTTGTCAGTCCAGTTGGTAATAGCCTACTTACTTTCTTTTAAGCTATTATACAACAGTTGTTTGGTTTCATGCTATTACTCATCTATCACACATGTCCCATCCAGAACAGCTCTAACAAATGACATTTCATACTGAGGAGAGGACATTTTCATATATCCAACATCCACTGGATCATCAAAAAAAATGTATTTCTGCAAATCAGATCTAGGCCCTTAAATCTATTTCTCACTTCTACTGTATAATCATAAAGGATTTGTTTTAGGTCATACCTGAATGGTATAGTGCTTTTTCCTACTTTCTTCAATTTAAGTCTGAATTTGGTAACAATAAAAGCAGCCTGATGTTCAAGCTGGTTTTAGAAAAGGCAGAAGAACCAAAGATCAAGTTGCCAATATCTGCTGGATCATCGAAAAACAAGAGAGTTCCAGAAAAACATCTATTTCTGCTTTGTTGACTATGCCAAACTCTTTGAATGTGTGGATCACAATAAACTGGAAAATTCTGAAAGAGATGGGAATACCAGACCACCTAACCTGCCTCTTGAGAAATCTGTATGCAGGTCAGGAAGCAACAGTTAGAACTGGACATGGAACAACAGACTGGTTCCAAATAGGAAAAGGAGTACATCAAGGCTGTATATTGTCACCCTGCTTATTTAACTTATATGCAGATAGTGTTTGTTACCTAGTCAAGTTAGAATGGCTGCTATGTAACAAATGTAATCAGTATTTTTTAGCAATGATAAATCCTGAAAATAAACTCAGTTGCATGTGAAAATAGCTGAGTGACAAGTTTGCTTTATTTGCCAAGTATTTGCTCTGGAGCTACCTATAAAGTATATTGCCCCCCCAATCCTTTTTCTTAAAGGAATGTAAACTGTGGAAAATTCTGAAAGAGATGGGAATACCAGACCACCTAACCTGCCTCTTGAGAAGCCTGTATGCAGGTCAGGAAGCAACAGTTAGAACTGGACATGGAACAACAGACTGGTTCCAAATAGGAAAAGGAGTATGTCAAGGCTGTATATTGTCACCCTGCTTATTTAACTTATATGCCGAGTACATCATGAGAAATGCTGGAGTGGAAGAAACATAAGCTAGAATCAAGATTGCTGGGAGATATATCAGTAACCTCAGATGAAAGTGAAAGAGGAGAGCTAAATAGTTGGCTTAAAGCTCAACATTCAGAAAATGAAGATCATGGCATCCGGTCCCATCAGTTCATGGGAAATAGATGAGGAATCAGTGGAAACAGTGTCAGACTTTATTTTTTGGGGCTCCAAAATCACGGCAGATGGAGACTGCAGCCATGAAATTACAAGATGCTTACTCCTTGGAAGACAAGTTATGACCAACCTAGATAGTATATTCAAAAGCAGAGATATTACTTTGCCAACTAAGGTCCGTCTAGTCAAGGCTACGGTTTTTCCTGTGGTCATGTATGGATGTGAGAGTTGGACTGTGAAGAAGGCTGAGTGCCAAAGAATTGATGGTTTTGAACTGTGGTGTTGGAGAAGACTCTTGAGAGTCCCTTGGACTGCAAGGAGATCCAACCAGTCCATTCTGAAGGAGATCAACCCTGGGATTTCTTTGGAAGGAATGATGCTAAGGCTGAAACTCCAGTACTTAGGCCACCTCATGTGATGAGTTGACTGATTGGAAAAGACTCTGATGCTGGGAGGGATTGGGGGCAGGAGAAGGAGATGACCGAGGATGAGATGGCTGGATGGCATTGCAGACTCGATGAACGTGAGTCTGAGTGAACTCGGGAGATGGTGATGGACAGGGAGGCCTGGCATGCTGCTATTCATGGGGTCACAAAGAATCGGACATGACTGAGTGACTGAACTGAACTGGATGTAGAATAGAGATGATCTGTCTGCTTCTCTGCAACCTACCCCAGAAAGTTAAACATGTGTGCCATCTGGCCTTTGACAGTCATCAGGGTTCTTTTTTACTGGTTATATCCATCCACCCTTCCCCAAGTAGCACTTTAGTTGTTGTTGTTTAGTTGCTCAGTCGTGTCTGACTCTTTGCGACTCCATGGACTGTAGCACACCAGGCTTCTCTGTCCTTCACTATCGCTCAGGGTTTCTTAAAGTCATGTCCATTGTATCGGTGATGCCGTGCAACCATCTCATTCTCTGTCGTCCCCTTCTCCTGCCTTCAGTCTTGCCCAGCATCAGGGTCTTTTCCAATGAGTCAGTTCTTCACATCATGTGGGCAAAGTATTGGAGTTTCAGCTTCAGCATCAGTCCTTCCAATGAATATTCAGGACTGATTTCCTTCAGCATTAACTAGCTGGATTTCCTTGCAGTTCAAGGGACTCTCAAGAGTCTTCTCCAACACCACAGTTCAAAAGCATCAATTCTTCGGTGCTCAGCTTTCTTTATAGTCCAACTCTCACATCCATACATGACTACTGAAAAAATCATAGCTTTGACTATACAGACTTTTGTTGGCAAACTGATTTCTCTGCTTTTTAATATGTTGTCTAGGTTTGTCATAGCTTTTCTTCCCAGTAGCAAGCATCTTTTAATTTCATGGCTGCAGTCACCATCCAGTGATTTTGGAGCCCAAGAAAATAAATTCTGTCAGTGTTTCCATTTTTCCCACCATCTATTTGCCATGAAGTGATGGGACCAGATGCCACGATCTTCATTTTTTTGAATGTTGTTTTAAGCCAGCTTTTTCACTCTCCTCTCTCTTTCACCAAAAGGCTTTTTTTTAGTCCCTCTTTGCTTTCTGCTATAAGGGTGGTGTCATCTGAGATTATTGACATTTCTCCTGTCAATCTTGATTCCAGCTTGTGCTTCATACAGCCCAGCATTTTTGCATGATGTACACTCTGCATATAAGTTAAATAAGGAGGGTGACAATATACAGCCTTGACATACTCCTTTCCCAACTCTGAACCAGTCTACTGTTCCATGTCTGGTTCTAACTGCTGCTTCTTGACCTGCATACAGGTTTCTCAGGAGTCAAATAAAGTGGTCTAGTTTTCCAATCTCTTTAGGAATTTTTTACAGTTTGTTGTGATCCACACAGTCAAAGGCTTTAGCATAGTCAATGAAGCAGAAATAGACTTTTTCCTGGAATTCCCTTGCATTTTCTATGATCCAGTGGATGTTGGCCATTTGATCTCTGGTTCCTCTGCCTTTTCTAAATCCAGCTTGTACATATGGAAGTTCTCAGTTCATGAACTGTTGAAGCCTAGCTTGAAGGATTTGAGCATGACCTTGCTGGCTTGTGAAATGAGTACAATTGTGAGGCAATTTGAACATTCTTTGGCATTGCCCTTCTTTGGGACTGGAATGAGAACTAACCTTTTCCAGTCCTGTGGTCACTGCTGAGTTTTTGAAATTTGCTGACCTATTGAGTGCAGCACTTAAACAGCATCATCTTTTAGGATTTGAAATAGCTCAGCTGGAATTCCATCACTTCCACTAGCTTTGTTCGTAGTAATGCTTCCTAAGGCCCACTTGATTTTGCACTCCAGGATGTCTGGCTCTAGATGAGTGATTACACCATCGTGGTTCTCCAGGTCATCAGTACCTTTTTTGTATAGTTCTTCGGTGTATTCATGCTACTTCTAAATATCTTCTGCTTTTGTTAGGTCCATACCATTTCTGTTATTTACTGCATCTTAGTACTTTTACATATTTTCTTACACTGAGTAAATTTTACTTAAGGGTAACTGAATGACAAAATAATTCTTCTCTATAACCACCATTTCTCTGAAACTTGAAGGCTATTTCATATCTAAGGAAATTTATTGAAGTTAAAAAACTCAGTATGTTTGAGTTTTTAATGAGTCTTACATCCGTATACATTAAGTGAGTGAAGTGCATTAATTCATTCAAATTACCTCTCTCCAATCTCTGGGGAGTGGTGCGCCCTCCTGGGGTGACTGTTCAATCACTGGAGAGATGCTTTTTCTGAGTGTGTTTGCTTCCGCAGGTGAATTTTTCCGCTTCTCCACTCCCCCTTAGTGCCCTGGTTTGCAACCATTGCAAGCATTGGGTCTCCTGTAAGGATTATCAGTGGAAAACAAGCTTGCTTCCCGCTGGATTTTTCTTCTGATGATAGACTAGGATGAGGTCTATCAAGGAAGGCAGTAGCAACTGAAAGTTACTTTCTCTAGAAGGCAGCTGGATCTGTAGTGTTTGCATTCAGAGACGTAAGCAGATGCAGTTTAACTTGGGTGACTTTGGGGCATAATGACAAAGTGATGTAGCGTGTCACAGAAACACTGGGACAACTTCTGCCGCAGCTGTGGCTAGGACTCCCAGAGCAGTAGTTTCAGAGTGTGGTCCCTGGGCCAGCGTCTTCGATATCATCTTGGAACTTGTTAGAGGTTCGTATCCTAATGCCCTGTCCTCCAGCAGCCGCACCAGCCTCGCCATCTGTGCACTTGGTGCTGCCGCCTGCTGGGTTGGCACATGGGCACCAGTCGCTGGTGCCCTCAGCTGTCTCCTTACTTCTGACCTCCGCACGGCCCAAAGGCAGTGCCCTCGCCAGGCTTTTCCTTCCAAAAGTGTCGTCAGTTAGTTCAGCCCTCCCTGCCCAGCTTACCTCCTGCCCGGCTCCCCTTTTAATCAGGCCTACTCTGTGACTCCCCCTTCAGTTTGCCCGAAGCCTGCCCCCCATCCTCAGCTGTTTCTAGAAGCCTGCCCCGCTCCCCACTACTGACTGGCAGCTGACGTGATTTCCGCCCAACTCCCTGTGAAGGTGTGTAGTTCCTAGGTCTTAGAGCTTAAAGATCAATGCAGTTTATGCCTTTCCTTCTTGTCCCTCAAGTCAGCATCATTATCTGCACGTACAAAGCTCCATTCCAGGTGTTCTGTCGACATAAAGGTGAGACATTGACCTCTGTCTTTTAAGGGGCTTATAGCCAAGCCAGAGGAACAGGTGCTCACAGAGATGGCTTTGTTACACGTGTGGTCCTTTGCAGGTGACTTTGCCCTCACTCTCTGAGTGTCAGGGATTATGACAGACCAGTTTCCTAGGGTTGCTATGGAGACCAGCTCCTGTGAGCCAATACTTCCAGTGTAGGTGAGACAGTTCCTGGCACACGTTGGCACTGATTTATTACGCGGTTGTCTGGGAGGACGGGGATGATGATCAGCCCTGGTGGCACTGCCTGAGAAGACTTCTGGAAGTGGGGTTTGCACGGGGCCTTGAGGCTGTCTTAGTGTTTGAATAGATAGCTTAATAAAATATGTCTGAACTTGGTTGTCTTGTGTTAGTGATGTCTATAGTGGTTCAGCTCACACCACAAATGTTAAATGCCGCTTTTTAAATGTTGGCACTGCCACCTCTGTGGTCAGGGCGTGTTTCTTTTGCCACCACACTTATGGGGTTGCTGATTCAGACAACTCTCTGGAGGGAGGTTAGAAAAGGAATAGAATTAGCAGAGGATGCAGAAAGAGAGGCAGAAGTGAAGTGACGCGGTGGGAAAGGTGGGGCCAGAATAACGTAAGGGGTTTCGGGGAAGAAGGTGAGGAGAGACTGGGAGGGCAGGAGGGCGAGGTGGACTTGAACCCAGGATTCTGGATTGTGCTCATGCCTTAGAGGCTGCACTGACTCCTGCAGCCCAGGAAGCAGCTGCCTGTGCTGCTGACTGAGAACCATGGCCCTGTCCTGATGTATAGGGTCCACTTTGGGGGCATGCTGCCCCTGTGTGGATCGAGGAGGCCACGGAAGAGGGGGGCCTCTTTTTATCTTTTTAAATTTTGACTCTGAAGTGAAAAGAAATGTAGCAGTACTCCACTGGCAACTGACTCTTTAGAAAATTGGGGATCCCACAGGAAAGCCTGACTTGGCCTTTACCGTCCCCTTTGGCTGATGTGAGGTTAGAATTCTGTTCTCTAGAGACACAGCTGTCCCATCAGTGAGGTCTTACAGAAGTACAGCCATCATGCCTGAGTGCTTTGTGCTCTAATTTCCTCTCTCTAGGCACACTAGTGTTTTTGTTTTACTTCCTGCTTTACATGTAGTGTATGAAAGAGTGACTCTGATGCAAAGGAAATGTGCTTGGAAGAACAAAGTCGTTCCCATGATTGTGAAACAAGAAATGGAATCTGCCCGTCTGCAACCTGGGCTATAGAGATGCTGGTGTGGGATCCCCCTGAGGGACCCAGTGTCCCCTCTCTGTGACATCTGTGCCTGCGGAAACGGGCTCTGTCTGCCTGGGAAGTGTGTGCGGTTCCGTACTGTGGCTGTGGAGTCCAACAACGGAAACGCACCCCATCACACTCCAGGGGCCAGAGGCATGAAACAGAGCTATTGGCGTGCCAGGCTCCTGCTGAAGCCTCCAGGGAGGGCCTTACCTCTGCAGCTCCTAGTGGCTGCTGGCCATCCCTGGTTTGCCTTTTTTGTAGCTGCACAGCTGTAGCTTCTGTCTTAATCTTACCAGGGCTGTCTTCTTCTCGGGTGAGTCTTTGTGTCTTTGTTTCCTTTACAAAGGACAGCAGTCAGTGGATCAGTGCCCACCCTATTCCAGTGTGGCCTCATGTTAACTTACAAAGAGGTTCTGAGTGGACGTGGCATTGAGAACACTTTAGTGCAGCCTAATTGCCATAGTCACTCACTGACACTTGTTAAGTCTCTGTTGGCATGGTTTGTTGATTTTCGTTTGTAAAGGATTCCATCTGAGTGATGAATGTGTTGAGTGCTTTGTCACTCAATCGTATTCAACTCTTGGCAACCCTATGGACTGTAGCCTGCCAGGCCCCTCTGTCCATGGGATTCTCCAGGCAAGGATACTGGAGTGGGGAGCCATTCCCTTCTCCAGGGATCTTCCCAACCCAGGGATTGAACCTGGGTCTCCTGCATTGCAGGCAGATTCTTTACCTTCTGAGCCACGAGGGAAGCCTTTGGGTGGTGAAGAGCTGAGTGTGGTGTGGCTCTTGGGATCCCTGCCAGTGCTTGTATCCCGAGTCTTCACCTGAGCAGGCCGTGAGGCGGTGCCTACAGGCGCCTCTGTCAGTGCAGGGAGGGTCTGCCTCACAGTTCTCAGCTCCCCACACCTGGCACCGTGCCTGGATGTCATATGGCTCGGAGCTTGTAGATAAATAGAAACTCAGAAAACGCGGTACTTTAATCCATATGGTATTTGGAAAAAAATCCTTGAAGACACTCTGATTGCCAAGTATTTCGAGGATGTTGCTGGGTCAGCTTTGCTTTCACGTCTCTACACACTGACGTGTGTTTTTAGAGAACTCCCAAAAGTGGTTCCCTCCCCTATTAGGAGGTGCCCGCCCACAGCATTCCCCAGGAAAATGTCATCAAGGAGATTAACTGTGTCCATGAATAAATCTGGCATTTTTTGGAGGATGTATAAACACACGGAACTTGCTGCAGTTATAGTCATGACCCAACTGTGTGTAATTGCAGTGAGTACCTTATATGGGCGGGTCCCCACAGCCCGAGCCACAGGCAGCTTTGGAATGAGCTGGGCTTCCAGGGGCAGGGTGGGTGTGGGCAGGGCTTCCAGATGTCCAGACGCCCTGGAGGGTGGTGGGTCGCGCCAAGGATGCAGCCTGTCTTCAGGAAGTGGGGGTGGTGGGCGGGGGAGAGTCTGGTTGCATTTCACTGTGGATTCATCATGCACCCAATTACAGTTTTGGCTTCAAGTGACTTTGCTGGATGGTTGGATGCCGGGAGTCTGGCACATGGGGAACCCTTGAAGCTGGAGGAGGGTGGATGCTCCTCTGAGAGCATTGTCAGCCTAGCTCCTTGGTTTCTGGTATCTTTTGTACATCTGAGGAAATGGATTCCTTAGATTTAAAATGTTTACTCCTATAAGCTCTTAGATACTGAAGGTCTTGCCAGGTGATAAGCTTCCATAGCGAATTTTTTCAAAAGCATAAGAGCTGGACCATGAAGAAGGCAGAGCACTGAAGAACTGATGCTTTTGCACTGTGATGCTGAAGAAGACTCTTGAGAATCCCTTGGAGTGCCTGGAGATCATACCAGTCCATCCTAAAGAAAATCAACCCTGAATACTCATTGGGAGGACTGATGCTGAAGCTGAAGCTCCAATACTTTGGCCACCTGATGCGAAGAGCTGGTTCATTGGAAAAGACTCTGTTGCTGGGAAAGATTGAAGGCAGGAGGAGAAGGGGACGACAGAGGATGAGATGGTCAGACAGCCTCACTGATGCGATGGACATGATCTTGGGCAAGCTTGGGGATGGTGGGGCCCAGGGAGGCCTGCTGTGTGCAGTCCGGGGGTCACACAACTTGGTGATGGAACAACAGCAGTTAGAACAGAAAGAGATACTCTTACAGTGTCTTGCCTTCCTGGGTGTGGGAAAATTACAGACTCAGAGTTCTCAGAGGACCAGAGACCCTCAACCCACGAAGAGAGAAGTGGACAGGTCCCACAGAATGATACCCTTGAGCAGAGCAGAGGTGTGGCGTCTGGGGACATGTGCTGAGCTGAGGTGACGGGAGGATCGGTGCGTGGAGCCGGCACTGCCCATGGGCGCCCCCTCAGCGGCAGTTAAGCCCCTCGGGACGACTGCGCTGTGGACAGGGAGGGGCTCCCTCGTGCCCCTCTGCGTCGTGGGCAGTCCCGGCCCCGCGGGTTTCCCTCTCTGCGCCCCTCACCTGATGGGTGGGTCCCAGACCCCCGCGTGTCCCTTTCTGCGCCCCTCACCTGATGGGTGGGTCCCGGCCCCCCGGGTGTCCCTCTCCGTGCCCCTCACCTGATGGGTGGGTCCTGGCCCCGGGGATTTCCCTCTCCACGCCCCTCACCTGTCCTCTTCATCCCCTGACTCAGCCGCCCTCCGCCTCTGTGCACGACACACACTCTCCGCCCGGCAGCTCGACACAGTGATGCATAAAACCTGCCGACCTCGCAGGCTTCTGCGCGTGAGCCCCTCACCTCTCTTGCACCCGAGGAAGACCTGGCGCCCCCTGCATCCCTCTCCCCGGCCGCTGCCTCCCCCTCTTGTCATCCCCCACCAACATCTGACCACACAGCTCGCGTCGGCTTCCAGGCTGGGCCCGCTTCCGGGCTCCCGGATTACGTCCTCGCGGAGCCCTCCCTGCCCCTGCCCTGTTTGTCCTGACACCTCTCACCGCTCGCACACGCTGCCTGTCTGGATCTTTGGTGTTTGGTAGCACACCCACCCCCGCCCCCTCGCCCTGGCCTTTAGAGTGTGAACTCCACAGGGTCCAAAGAAGCAAGAGCTCGGCTGGCCCCTTGAGGGAAATATGCCTGCCTCCCAAAATACAGTATATTTTAAAGAACAAATAATGGCGGAATGCTCATTAACCACTGCCTCACTTATTTAAGGCTATTTTAATGAGTGCCCCATTTTCACTCGTGCACATATGTATGTGTTTGTATGGTAAAAACTCTTGTCAAAGTGGGTTTAGAGGGAACATATCTCAACGTAATTAAAGCTATTGAAAATTAAAGCTATGAAAACCTATAGCCAAAATAATACTCAACAATGAAAAGCTCTCCACACAGAAGCTATTAGAACTGATAAATTCTGCAAGGTAGTAGGATACAAGATTAAAACACAGAAATCTGTTGCGTTTTTTCCCCCACTAATAAAGCATCAGTAAGAGGAAGGAAAAAAAAAATCCCTTTTAAGATAATATAAAAAAAATACCTCTGAATAAATCTAACCAAGGAAGTGAAAGACTTCTATGCTGAGAACTATAAGACATTAATAAAGAAAAATGAACATGATTCAAAGAAATGGAAATATAGCCCATGTTCTTGGGTTGAAAGAATTAATACTGTTAAAATGGCCATACTACCCAAAGCAGTCTACAGATTTAATGTGATCTCTATTAAATTATCCATGAAGTTTTTCACAGAACTAGCAAACAATCTCAATTTATATGGAACCACAAAAAACCCAGAATTACCAAAGCAATGCTGAGAAAAAAAGAACAAAGCTGGGGGCATAACCCTTCTAGATTTCAGACAATACTTCAGAGCTACAGTAATCAAAACAATGTGGTATTACTCAAAATCAGACATAAGGATCAATGAAACAGAATAGAGAGCCCAGAAATAAACCCACACCCATACAGTCATCGCATCTTTCACAGGAGAGGCAACAATACACAGTGGAGAAAAGACAGTTTCTTCATGTAAGTAATGGACTTAGAACACTCCCTTCTTACACAAAAATAAACTCAAAATGGCTTAAAGAGTTAAATATAAGACATGACATAAATATTCATTGGAAGGACTGATGCTGAAGCTGAAACTCCAGTTATTTTGCCACTTGATGCAGAAAGAGTCAACTCATTGGAAAAGACCCTGATGCTGGGAAAGATTGAGGGCAGGAGGAGAAGAGAATGACAGAGGATGAGATGGTTGGATGGCATCACCGACTCAATGGACATGGGTTTGAGCAAGCTCTGAGAGTTGGTGATGGACAGGGCAGCCTGGCATGCTGCAGTCCATGGGGTCGCAAAGAGGCAGACACGACTGAATGACTGAACAAAGAACAACAACTACTATATGATAAAGCTCCTAGAAGACAATATAGGTAAAACATTTCTGACACAAACCATACTGAAGTTTTCTTAGGTCAGTCTCCAAGACAACAGAAAAAAAGCAAAAATAAACAAATGGGACATAATCAAACCTATAAGCTTTGTACAGCAAAGGAAAAGTGAAAGTGAAGTTGCTCAGTCATGTCCGACTCTGCGACCCCATGGACAGTAGCTGCACCAGGCTCCTCCGTCCATGGGATTTTCTAGGCAAGAGTACTGGAGTGGGGTGCCATTTCTTTCTCCAGGGAATCTTCCCGACCCAGGGATTGAAACCAGGTCTCCCCCAATGTAGACAGATGCTTTACCATCTGAGCCACCAGGGAAGCACAGGAAGCAAAATGAAAGACAGTAGGGGAAAATAGTTTTGAACAATGTGACTGATTTGGGCTTAATATACAAAATATACAAATAAATCATATAATAGAATATTTAAAAAAATCAGCCTGGTCAAAAAATGAGCAGGCCTGATAGACATTTCTCCAAAGCAGACATGCAGATGACCAATAGGCATATGAAAAGATAGTCGACATCATTACTAATTATTAGGGAAATGCAAATCAAAACTACCGTGCATTATCACCTCACATCAGTCATAATGACCATCATCAAAAAGTCTATAAGTAAGAAATGCTGAGTGTGGGTGGAGCAAAGGGTGTGGAACAAAGGGAACACTCCTACACTGTTGGTGGGAATATAAATTCATACAGCCACAGTGGAGGGCCATGGGAGGTTCTGTAAAAGACTAAAAACAGAGTTACTATATGATCCAGCAGTCCCACTTCTGGGCATATCTGGAGAAAACTCTGATTTGAAAAGATCCATGCACCCTCATGTTTATAGCAGCATCCTTTATAAGAGCTGAGATACTTCCTACATGGCCCTAGTGGTAAAGAACCTGCCTGCCAATGCCAAAGACATAAAGGGACACGGCACAGAGTCAATCTCTGGGTCAGGAAGATCCGCTGGAGGAGGGCACGGCAAGCCACCCCAGTATTCTTGCTTGGAGAATCCCATGGACAGAGGAGCCTGACAGGCTACTGTCTGTAAGACTGCAAAACATGACGGAAGCAACTTAGCATGCAGGCAAGACCTGGAAGCAACCTAAGTGTTTATCAGCAGGTGAATGGATAAGGAAGATGTGGTATATATACACAGTAGAATATATTCAGCCATAAAAAGAATGAAATGTGCCACTTACTCAACATGGATGAACCTAGAGATTATCATACCAAGTAAATCAGACAGAGAAAGACAAATAGATGATATCACTTACATTTGGTATCTAAAATATGATACAAATGAACTTGTTTACAAAACAGAAAGACTCACAGTCACAGAAAACAAACTATAGTTACCAAAGAGGGAAGGAAGGGAAGGGATAAATTAAGGGTTTGGAATTAACGTATGCACACTACTGTATATAGTATCATTTTATCACTACTGCATATAGTGTGCATATGTTAACTATAGTGCACAAGAAACTATATTCAATATCTTATAATGACCTATAATGGAAAAGAATCTGAAAAATATGAATGTATGTGTATATATAAACTGAATAACTTTGCTGTATACCTAAAACTAACACAACATTGTAAATCAACTGTACTTCAGTAAAAACGAGGAGTATATTATTTAATGTCCATGTACGTTTGTGTTGTCCAACTTTGCATCTGTTATTGATTTCTAAGTTCATTCCATTGTGATTAGAAAACATAGTTGGTGTGATATGTATCCTTTGAATGAACTGAGTGTTGTTTCATGGTCTGGTCTATGATCAGTGCTGTAGAGTGTCCCACGTGCATTGGGAAGATGTGCATCCTGCTGTCGTTGGGTGGCGTGTTCTATAGTTGTCTCAGAGATCTAGTTCATTTATACTATTGTCAAATCTTCTATTTCCTTGCTGACTTTCTGCTAGTTCTATTGATTATTGAAATAAGGCGTTGGAGTCTCCAACTCTTAACTGTTAGTATATTTCATCCTTCATTTCTATTAGTTTTTGCTTCATGAGTTTTGGACCTTGTAGTTAGGAGGATTTAAATTTACTATTGTATGACTTCGTGACAAATTAACCCTTTTATCATTACAAAATATCCTTTAGGTTTAGTACCAATTTTTGTTTTAAGTTTTCTAGTCTAATATTTGTATAGCTAATCCAACTCTCTTTGGGTACTATTTACAAGTTACACGTTGTTTGTGACTGTTTCGTATGCCAGTGGCAACTTAAGTTGATGTGAAAGAGATCTTACAGCCTGCAAAGCCTAACAAATTTACTTTCATGTTCCTTGCAGAAGAAGTTTGCCAACCTCTGAAGTGTAATAAATTAAGTAGCTATTTAAAAATTTTTTTTGACATAGGAAAAGATCATAAAAGGAGTCAGCTTAAATTTTGCTTATTGCCATGTGGTTACTTTCAAAGCTCTTGTTGTTGTACAGTTGCTAAGTTGTCTCTGACTCTTTGTGACCCCATGGACTGCAGCACACCAGGCTTCTCTGTCCTTTACTATCTCCAAGAGGTTGCTCAAACTCATGTCCATTGAATCAGTGATGCCATCCAACCATCTCATCCTCTGTCGTCCCCTTTTCCTCCTGCCTTCAGTCTTTCATAGCATCAGGGTCTTTTCCAATAAATCAGCTCTTTACATCAGGTAGCCAAGTATTGAAGCTTCACCTACAGCATCAGTCCTTCCATAGCTCTGATGTGTAGAATAAATTCATTGGAATGTTTGGGTTGTGAGCTATGTTATGCTGTGGCTTTTTTTTTTTTTTTTTTGCTGTTTACCTTATAGAAATTAAGGGTCAGTGGTAGCTTAATTAATTCAAGCAATATCTTTTTGTGCTCTGAATAAATTATATAGTTACTTACTTGAAAAAATATCATACTTGGAAACAATTAGTTCAGTCCCTTAAGTTTAAGCATTTGACATGTTGTGTTTTGAATTTCTGACTCTAAGGAGGAGGAATGCCTGTGTAAAGGCACTGACCCTAAAGGAGGACACCTGGAAGAATTCTTCAAGATTCAGTGACTTTGCCTAATTTACAGTGAAAAGCAAAAATGAGTATGTTATTCCACCTAATGGACTGTACATTAGAGGTAATATCATCGCTGTAGTGTTTCATTTAATTACAAAATTAAAAAAGACCCTTCAAATTCTTTAGCATCCTTCTTCTAAAGAGCCCTATTTGGTCTTGTTCTCATTTCAGAGATAAGGACTCTGACCTTGGAAAGATTAAATAATGTGCACCCACCTGGATTTCCATCTATGACTAGGTAAACTGATAGTTGAACCACAGCAATGAACATTGCCATTCTTGCTATAACCTGGGTGGATTTAGAGAGTTTGGAGAAAAGAAAAAGATGATAGTGTGTGTGCATTTGGGCAGTTGTTCTTGCAAAGTACATTATTTTATCAATTGTTTTTAGACACTTTTGTAAGATTATGTTAAGTGCAATTTCATTTCCCAAAATTAATAGTATTTTCATTTCAATAGTCTTCATGCTTTCAAAGTTGGAAATTGATCTGTTAAGGTAAACTATTTAGATAAGGACTTACTTTCCAATGGGATAGGATTACATTGTTTGTTAAAAGAGTGAGGGAAGATTGTATTATATGATAGATTACATAGACTATCAGATTGTCTATCAGATCTATCAGATTATCAAATTCTAAGGTGGAAGCTACAACAGAAATTCTCACACTCATTTTTATAGTGGGCTCTTCTGCTTCTAATGAGAATGATGCTTTAAAATGTGGAGAACTTAAATCTTTTCACATCTCAAAAATTCATATAGATAATACAAAAATACCAATTTTTCTCATTTAAAAAATTTTTGTCATGCCATATCATTTCAGAAATGTGAAGCACAATCACTGATGTAGTAGGTTAGTGAGAGTAGCCAAATCTGTAGCATGATTGATGGTTACCTTTTAAATAGATATTAAAAGCATGGCAGTATTTTTGAAAATATAATACCAATGTATATTCTTAAAAAAGCTTGTATTTTTAAAGAAAATTCTGTATTTAGTTCATTCTTATTGTGCCCATCATTTACATAAATTTGAACTTTTGTCCTATATAAAATAAATTTATTCTTTGAAGTGAAGTGAAAGTCACTCAGTGTCTGACTCTTTGCGACCCCATGGACTGTATAGTCCATGGAATTCCCCAGGCCAGAATACTGGAGTAGGTAGCCTTCCCCTTCTCCAGGGGATCTTCCCCACCCAGGGACTGAGCCCAGGTCTCCTGCATTGCAGGCAGATTCTTTCCCAGCTGAGCCACCAGTGTAGCAGCTCAGTTGTGTCTGACTCTTTGCCACCCCGTGGACTGTAGCCCACCAGGCTCCTTCCTCCATGGGATTCTCCAGGCAAGAATACTGGAGTGGGTTGCCATTTCCTTCTCCAGGGGATCTTCCCAACCCAGGGATTGAACTGGAGTCTCCCGCATTGCGGGTAGATGCTTTAACCTCTGAGCCACCAGGGAAGCCCAATAATACTGGAGTGGGTAGCCTTTCCCTTCTCCAGGAGATCTTCCCAACCCAGGGATCAAACCAGGATCTCCTGCATTGCAGGTGGATTCTTTACCAACTGAGCTAGAAGGGAAGCTCTTATTTTTATATTCTTTAGGCACAGTCAGAAAGGAAAAACTTTGAGTTCATTTAGTTTTTCATACTTTTCCCCTTTAGTTTCAAAGCAAAACCAGAAAAGCGACGTAAGATCTAGTCATTTTATTCATCATAAATTTTATTGCTCTGCAAGTTCTGTTCACCAACTTCAAACATTTTAAATTCTAAATTTTAACAATTATTGATAATAAAGGAACAGGTATATCTCACTTCTAGAAATATTTTAAGTTTTCTCGTAAGTTATTTACTTTAGTCATTCTAGATCCTCCATGATGGAAATTTCTGGTTTAAAAAGATTTATATAATTTCTCGTCTTATCTTAAAACTCCTTCCATAAGACACAAATGTCAGAGTAAGCCTCAAATTGTCAGGCTACAATTGGAAAGATAAAGTTTGCTTGCATTTGCAAGAGCTGGAACTGAAATGACCATCAATTTAAAGCTTAAAGGTAAACAGACTGTAAAACAAAATGTGTTATCCTCAGCAGGGAAGCTTGTTGCTTGATAAAGTTAACATTTTCCTCTAAAGTGGCTAAATAAATAAAACCAGCCTCTTAACATTTCAGACATAGTATCATTTTCATGGAAAAAGGTATTTTTCACATGTGTAGAATATTACAGTAAGCTTAATAAAGGAAGTTTGCAGAATTCACTCCTGAGTTTAGTTTTGGTCCATGTCCTGTAATAACCAGGAGAGATGACCTGGTGTATTGAGTGAGAGTTGGAAGATGTGGGCTCTAAGATTCTTTGCCATCGAGGATTCTGCAGTGTAAAGAGCGTCTGCCAATAGATAGCAGAGTTGGTGCATTGATGTTTTCCATCTTCTTCCTGCCCGGCCACTCCTGAGCGCGAGAGGAGCTGGTCGTCAGGGCGAAGGGGAGTGCCCAGGAGGAGGATGTGTCCCTGGGAAGTGCCGAGCCTGCAGGCCCCAAGATGCTGTGACGGATGGCTCTGCGTTGCAGCAGCCAGCTGGCCCCTGGTTCCCATTTAGGTAGTACTGGCTGCATTTCCCGACAAAGTAGACATCGACGTTTTTATAAATGTCTTTTTGACCGCTGAGGGCAGTGGTTATTATTGTCCAAGGTTTGAGACCTTGGCACTCCCATGGAACTGGCTTTCACTCTGTAGATGCTATTTTATTTTATTTTTTTCAGTTTTTAAAAATTATTTTTATTTTTTATTTATTTATTTTTACTTTACAATACTGTATTGGTATTTTAGAAGAGTCCAAAAGAGAACCTTGAGCAGGTTGCAGAGCCACAACCCCTCCTTGATGCGATGAGAAACCAGTGCCGTTAGGAAATGAGGAAAGAGGCCTACATGTGCCAAAGTGGCTGCAGTGTGTGGCTGTCTTGTCACCTCTCTTGGTCCCCTCCGTGTTACGCCACACACATTTCTCCTGGTTTGGAATTCGAGGTTATGTTTGCTCACTTTGCATATTGATCGTCTCAGCTAATCAGAAGCCTCAGTTAGTTGGGTGAGGTGAATAGGCATGCGTTTCCATTCTTGTTTTTGTTTTGGTGGAGCACAGCTGCCTGTGTTGTATGGTATGTTACTTCTGAGTGCCCACTGCTTTAATGTCAACTTGCTGGTGGGTGCAAGGGTGGAGAGAGTTCAATGGCATCAAGCAGATTTAGCAAACAGCAGAAAATTTCATTGGAATATCCTTTTTTCTTGAAAAGACATTCTAACTTCTTGGGAGAACCTTCTTATATACTCTTCTACACAAGCCAGGTGGACATTGTGTTTGGAACATATCCTCACAGCACCTGTGGAGATATTTGTGTACAGATGTTTAGCTTTTAAACAGTAGCTGCAGACCCTGAGAAACTTCACAATGCCAGGCTGTGTGGCTGGCTCTGCCTTTATCTACTGTCTTTCCTCAAATTGGAAATACAGAAGTTTCCTCCTTTTACACACAAAATGCGTTCTCAAACCAAAATGCGTTCTCAAAAGTGGCTTACTTTACATTTAAGAAGGCTTATTCATTTATCTTTTGAAATAACAGACTCCCTTCCCCCAGTTTGAAGATGTGGAAGCCTCAGGGATTACAGGGAAATATGCATTTTCCACAGATGCTTAAAAAAATTCACAGGAAAATGAGGCCTGGGTTGGTGTGGTGGTGCTGAGGAAAAGGGCAGATGAGGATTCAGACGGCAGACCCAGAGCAGGTCCCTAGCAGCCCCCACCGTTGACATTAGGCAACGGGCACTGCTTCTGTGCAGGCGGATTTCCACCTGGCCTGATGGTCCTTTTGCGCGAAAGGTTTCTGTTTCCTTTCTGAGAGTATAGATCTGCCTGAGATGAACTCTTTCCACTTTTCTACGTCTGAAAAAGTCTTCATTTCATTTTTGTTTTCAAAATATGTTTTCACACATTTTAGATGGACAGGTTTTTTCTTTCAGTACTTTGAAAGTGTAGTTTCACTGTCTTTTCTGCTTCAGTGTTTGCAAGGACAAGGTTATCATTGTACATAATGCATTTTTTTCTCTTTTTATGATTCTGTCACTGCTTTTTAAGCGGTTTGAATAGATTTGCCTGGGGCGCTGTTTTCTTCCTGTTTCTTGTGTTTGGGATTTATCTAGTGTTTTGAACCTGTGAGTAATAGTTTTCGTCAAATGTGGACAGTGTTTAATCATTATTTCTTCGTTTGTTTTTCTCTGTCTCCCTCACCCTGCCCCGACTCTCTTTCAGGTAACTGTAAGTTTCCGCAAGAGTCAGACACGAACTAGTGACTAAATCACCACTATAAGTTTCCCAGAGCTAACTGGTGCTCTTTTTTATATCCTCCCATCTCTTATTTTTTCACTGTATAGTTTCTATTTCTGTGTCTTTGGGTTCATTAATTCTTTTTTTTTATGATGTGGGATCTGCCATTTATCTCATCCAATGGTCTTTTCACGTCAGATTGTAGTTTCAAGTCTAGAATTAGATTTGGGTCTTTGTTTTTAAAATATGTTCCAAATGTCTTAACAATTTCATCTTTCCTCTAGTTTCTTGAACACACAGATTAGTTATCACAGCTGTGTTAATGTCCTGCTCATTCTACCATCTGTATCACTTCTGCATCTGATTTCATTGCTTGGTTTTTATCTTTGTGGCTGTTTTTCTTTTTCTTTTTCTTTGCACATCTGTGCTTTTTCACCAGGTCATGTTATGAATCTCATTTTATAAGCCGTTGGACACTTTTGTTCATTTTGAACTAAGACTTTCTACCCCAGCTGGTGACAGCAAGGACTGTTCCTGGACCACTTGGAGCTTCTTGGAGACTTTTCTCTGCTTTTTTTCCAGGTAGTTCTTTCACTGGCCCTGGGTCATTTCCTTAGCAGAAGCCTCAGGGGACACTCCACTGGCCTCCCGAGCAGCTGGCCTCTGGGCAGCCCTCTCTGTGCTCTGCCCTCACACTGCCATAGCCTTTCTCTCCTGGGACCCTCAGCTCTGTCCCGCACTGCCCTGGGAGACCAAGGTCTCTGCCTGGTTCCCCATCCTGTCTGCAACCCCACCCTTCAGACAATAAAGTGGGCAGGCATGGGGCTCACCTTGACTGTTCCTCTCTCATAGCTTCTTTCTTTCCAGTGCCTGAAAACAAGTTTTTAAAATTGTATTTTGTCCCAGCTTCTTCTTTGTTGCAAACAGGAGAGTAAATCCTATACCTTTATTCCACTTGGTAAGAAGTAGAAGTGGACGATCATTTTTGGAAATGGAATTATACTTTGTCTTTTCTAAAATTCCAGTGCAGAGATTAATAGTGTGTTTTGCTGGTGTTCCACAGCCAGAGAGTAAATAGTACAAGGTCTCAGAGCAGCATATTCCCCTGTGTTCAAAGAAAAATAGACAGCCCAGTATTCAAAAAATAGCTTGTTTTAATTTAAAGTGGAACATAATGAGTATTTTTTCCTCAGTGTTCAAGTCAGATTGATTGTAGATAAATCAAAAGGCTTTGATATCATTAGCAAAGCATTCTTGCCAGTCTGGGGACAAATACAAGTGTTCTTGGAAAAGGTTTGTGGGTGTGCTAAGGGCTTCCTTGTTATTTTCCCTCCCTTTGAATGGATAAAGAAGCTTATTTATTTTTATAGTAATGTTTCTTCAAAGTGATTGTTAGCAACAGTAGAACATAACACTCTACATTTCAAAGCAGGAACACTCTGAGCTTTGCACTTGGCCCAGGGCATGATATCCAAACTACAGAAGCGTTTAACATGGTAAGAAGCTGAGGTTCCTGTTTCCTGACTTGTTTTTGAAGTGTGGTTGATACCATGCTCTTGTTAGAGGATAGTCAGAAACTGAGGACACCGGTGGGTTTTTAAACCGCCTCCTGTGTCAGTGTTTGTGCACGCTGGGTGGGCGTTATGCTGTCACGGTGCCTCCTGTAACGGTTTGCTCTGCGTGCTGGGCACGTGTGTCTGCTGCAGAGGCGCCCTGCAGGGTGCTGTGCACCTGTGCGATCGGCATCTTCCAGCCCGCGCCTCAGTTTCCCGCCTCACAGGGTGGAGGCCAGGCCTGGGAAGGCCCGCGGAGGCTGGCGGGCGTTCCTCGGGCCGAGGTGCGTCCAGGACCCGTCTGCAGTCTCCCTGCATTCTCGATGCTTGTGATGTCTCCGTGTCCCTGTGTCTCTTCCTCTCCACAGTCTCTCAAGTGCCTTTTGATTTTCTTTCTGATAAAACTTCAGAGGGCTTTCCCACTGATGCTTTGCTCTTGCCACAGACACTTGAGAGGTAGGAGGGGTGGTGGTGGGTACCATCCTGCCTTTCGGAGCTGGCGTGGTCTCTCGGGGGTGAGTCACTGGGGGACTCCAGCAGCCCCGCCGTGAGCATTGTCTTCCTCCTGTCTCTTCTCTGTCTGTCTCCATCTCCTGTCTCTCTCAGTTTTTGCCCCTCCTTTCTTCCCCCAGTGTCTTGGGGGGACACTTTTCTCTCTCTGCCCAGGACCTGGCCAGTCAGCAGTTTTCCTCTGGCCCCCTCCCTTTTCGTCCCCAGCCCCATGTCTGCAGAGAGCCAGCAAGAGCCCGGGCGCTCCTTGTCTGCCTAGGACGGCCCGGCACCTCTGCTCCAGGTCTACACAGTGTCCCTGATGCTGACCTGCTCCAGCTCCTGGGTCCCACACAAACTGACCCCCCCTGGGAGCTAATCTCACTGGACCCCATTGCCTGGTGGCCTCGGGGTGTTAATGGGTTGTAATGAACACAGAGGAGTGAAATTCCTGCATATGTGGTCTCAGGGTCCTGTGACACCTGCTGGATGACATAGGTCCCCCACCTCATGTAGACACTCACTGTCATCACGGCTAGGAGACTTCTGACTTCAGTGCAGTTCACTCAGTCAGTCGTGTCCGACTCTTTGCGACCCCATGGACTGCAGCGTGCCCGGCCTCCCTGCCCATCACCAACTCCCAGAGCCTACCCAAGCTCATGTCCATTGAGTCGGTGATGCCATCCAACCACCTCATCCTGTCATCCCCTTCTCCTCCCACCTTCAATCTTTCCCAGCATCAGGGTCTTTTCCAGTGAATCAGTTCTTCGAATCAGGTGGCTAAAGTACTGGAGTTTCAGCTTCAGCATCAGGCTCTCCAGTGACTTCAGGTCCGGGTCATTGCTGCTTCTCTGCTTCTGTGAGGCTGCAGTTAAAGGGAGGGCTATGCTGCACTCGGCTTCCAGACGTAACTGTGGTGCATCTTTGCGCAACTCGCCTCCCTGGCTTTAAGGAAGAATTGCTGACCACCCAGTGGTTGCCCCCTGGATCCCAGGAATGGTACTTTCTGTGGAAGGCTTTTCTATCTGAGCCAAGCAGACCCTGGCCAGGACTGTTTGCACTGTTTGCAGACTGGCACAAGCATTGCTTGCTGTAGGCAGATAAAGCCCTGTGGACATAGAAGCTGAATTTAGATTGACTGCTGTTTTCTTTGGGCATCTTTCATCGTGTATTTTTAAAAAGTATTTATTTATTTGTTTTTGGCTGAGTTGGATCTTAGCTGCAGCACGCAGGACCTTTGCTGTGGTGTGCAGGCACAAGGGCTTTGTTGCTTCCTGTCATGTGGGATCTTAGTTTCCCAGTTAGGGATCAAACCTGCGTCGCCTACATTGGAAAGCAGATTCTTAACCACTGGACTACCAGGGAAGTGTCCATCATGTATTTTTAACTTGCAAAACAAGTCTGTGCTAAGAGCTCTGTTGGCATTGTTACACTTTGAAAACAAGCAAATACACACACACACACACACACACACACATACACACACATATACATATATGCATTCCCAGAAAATCTTTCATTTGAAGAAACCATAAAATATGCAGATGAGAGGACTTGTCTGTCCCTGAACTGCCTGCGAGCAGCCTTGAATTCCAAACAGAGCACACTGATCGGGCTTGAGTCCTCCATTTGGTGATATTTCCTTCCTGCCCTCCTGCTCCAGGCACGGCCCCCCTGACCCCCCCACCGCCCTCCCCGCCCCACTGTCCTGTTGGGTGAGCACAGACAGGAAGTCAAGGAAAAGTAAACTGGGTCCTTGGACTTTTGGCAGCAGGTCTCATTAGAAAATGAACAGGAGTTGAATTCAGGAATGATTTTCTGGGCCTGACCTCCTCCGTTTCTCAGCACCACCCCCCACCATAACACTTACGGGGCTTACAGAGAATTAGTGTAAAGTGATGGGGAAACCACCCATCGAGCCTTCATCTCTAGCTGATAACTCTGACTTTGAAGACTAGACTCTAAATACACATTGTCATTTTGGGGGAAAAAAGTTACTTCAAAAATTAATTTCTTGCGTCAGGGGTTTACCGTACCTGTCCTAGATCTACTTGAAGTGCATACAATCTGCAGCGTGGGTGACCCTGAGGCAGACTGCTTCTGTGTCAGCGGCCGGCCCAGATAGAACCACCCAGGAGGCAGCGCAGTGATGGCCGAGCTGAGAATGCAGGCCGTGGGAAAGAGGGCCTGCCTGCTCTCCTTTTCTCATTTCTATTTCAGGATTTTTAGCAACAAGTCCTCGGACTTCCCTGGTGGCTTAGACAGTAAAGAATCCGCCTGCAATGTGGGAGACCTAGATTCAGTCCCTGGGTCAGGAAGATCCCCTGGAGGAGGGCGTGGCAACCGACTCCAGTACTCTTGCCTGGAGAATCCCTGAACAGAGGAGCCTGGTGAGCTGCAGTCCATAGGGTGGCAGAGGCAGACACGACTGATTGACTAATTCTTTCACTTTCCTAATGCTTAAATTAGAACGTGCTGCTCAAGTTAAATATGAACGGAGGTCGTGGAGATGTCTTCCCGCCTCTCCACATCCAGGTGATGAGCACTGTTCTCCGCACGTGGTGTGTCTGTGGGACTGTGCGTGAGTCTGAGGGTTTCCCAAGAAGGAAGGGAAAATGAGTGCAAATAAAAATGTTGAAAGCAGATATTTAATTATGTCCTACTTGAAGACAGACTTACCATGAGAAAAAGCCATTCTTGTATCTATATGCCTTGTGTTAATGTTAACTCGTAGCACATTTGTGAAGTGGATGGAGTTCTCTCGGTTTGTTGTTCGTTTGATTTTTTTTCTTGTCTTTGGTTTTAAAAGAAATGTCATAATTTTGAGAAAGTGAGAGTGAAGTACGAGTCCTCATCCCTCTGCTGTGCAGTGATGGCCCCTGATGCCCTCCCATCCTGCTCCCACTAGACTCTGTGTGGGAGGTGCAGGGCTTACAGACCGCCTCCTGAACCCATCTCTTGGGGGCTCCTCCCCTGTGACGTGGGGCTGACCCCATCCCGCACTCAGCGAGGCTCTCTTGGGGGGTGGTCCCACTTCCCTGCTCCCCACTTTCCCATCTTGGCTGTCCAGGGTGCTGTTCCTTCAGAGTGCAGACTGTCTCAGTGCTCAGGAAGCTTGTGCGGAGCCCCGGCTTCAGAGGACGCGAGCAGGCACTCTCCCACGCAGCCATCACGCCTCCCTTCCCTGCCACTGTCCCGCCTTCAGTAAGGGCACTGTTGCCCACTGCCGCCCTCTCTGCACAGCCGCATCTCATGGCTCGTCAGTGAGCATCTCAAGTCCTCCCACACATCCATCTTCCCCAAACCGGGGAAAGTCTGAGCTGATGTGAGTGCTCATGAATCCCCCAACCTTTATTCCTGAAACCAAATGCCAGCTCATCCAAGCAACTTCTAGGTTCCCCCAAAGAATAGATAGTGTTTGACATAAAAATACTGTAGTTTCAGGCTGGTAACCCAATAGGGGAAAATCCTGGCATAAAAATGCCTGAATTGGGAATCACTAGTTCCTTATACAAATGGCAACCCACTCCAGTATTCTTGCCTGGAGAATCCCAGGGACGGTGGAACCTGCCGTCTATGGGGTTGCACAGAGTTGGACACTACTGAAGCAAGTTAGCAGCAGCAGCAGCAGCAGCAGCAGCAGCAGTTCCTTATACAAGCAGTCTTCTCCTCTGGGGTTCAGGAGACAAACGGGAGAATGTTTCCATGGGAGTTGGTGGATCAGTTGTGCTGCAATGTAGGTATCCCTCACTTTTTGAAAACTTACGTCCTAAGATAATTGCTTCTTCATTTATGCCATTTTGGATCAAGAAAGGACACGTAGGAATACCCCACTTTTAGATAGTGGGGGCAGTCTCCATCCTTTTTTTGCTCATTTCACCATTTATTTATACCTAGCTGCTTCATTCAGATTTCCCTGTAGCACAGTAAGACTATAGTGATACCTCGAAGAAAGCAAATGCTACAATGAGAAGAGAACCTATAACTGGGAAGTAACCTTGTCACCCAGGGGTGACTCATGGTGGAGTTACTTTCATATTGTGAAATGAAGGCTTTGTTCACATAGTACAGCAGGGAAACTAACAGATTAGGGACTGTCTGCTCTCAGCCTGCTGATATATTTGGCACTTGAGAAAGTAAATAGAACCCATTTGACTTGCCGTTGCTACTGCTGCTAGTTGCTTCAGTCATGTCCGACTCTGTGTGACTCCAAAGACGGCAGCCTACCAGGCTCCTCTGCCCCTGGGATTTTCCAGGCAAGAGTACTGAAGTGGGATGCCATCGCCTTCTCTGATTTAACTTGCAGTATTATTTAAATAGTGATTGCATACTGCTTTTTTTCTTGGTAGTATCTTCTACTGTGGTCTTCCTCAAAGAAATCATTCAGTTGCACTTTTCACCTTCACCTCCACTATTAGCAAATTTGTAAAGACGTCACTTCAGAGTCCCACTTGGCACCAGTAAGAGTTTTTCTCTTAAAAATATTTGGTTAATTAGGATTTCATTTAAAACCATCGCCCCACAAGGAAGGCTTGACCGCTGCAAGATTCTCAGAGCATTCATCCGTCCATCAGCAAAGCCAGCTCTGCCCCTTGAGAGGCCAGGCCCTGGCGGGATGAGGAATTGGCAGCGTGAGGCCAGCCTGTTCTGTGCCTGCGGCCGGCTGAAGGGTGCTCTGTGCCCGCGGCCGGCTGCAGTGGGTGAGGAGCCTGCCCGCCAGCCCTGCCTGCTGTGGGTGCTCCGAGCCCAGGTTCTTGGTCTCCTCTAGTGTCTGAAGTGCTCGGTGGTGGAGAGAAGATGGCATTTGGAGCAATTCTTCCCGAAATATGTGACAGTTCCACCGCGTGAAGAAACAAGTAATGGGTGTTTTCCTGATCTCAGAGATGAGGTGGCCCTTCTTTGAAACGCCTGAGCGCTTTTCCTTTGTACGCCTTCTGTTACCTCCTAAAAGCTCACCTCCCAGCCAGGGTAGGGGCATCTGTCTGATGGAGACTTGGATGCCTTGAAGGGTGGGCCTCGGTGGAAATGGGCCATTTAGATGCAATGAGAAAACACATTCTGTTCTGCAGTTCTCCTGGTTTGGGGTCAGGGGCTTTCTTGGTTGAGGGGAGGGCAGAAAGTGCGTCAGGCCGGCTGTTCCTTCTGTATTATTAAATAATTAGAAGATGATTATGTTTAGCAGTTATCAGTTGCTTCTTCTCCAAGCAGTAAAGGGATTTTCTAAGAATTCAGGGAAGTGTCTTGGGAAAGCTATTTGAAACAATTAGCAGATGTGCTTCTCATCTCTGATTCTGAAATACCTTTCCCTCCAGTCTCTGCTTGGGAATTAAGGGTTTTGCAGGTTCTCTTTTTTCCTTTTTAGTAAAGGTAGAAACTTGTTTTCATGAAGCAAATTGTGAAATGTTTGCCGATTCCTAGAGCTCGGTGAGTTTTGGAAAGGGTGGTAGTCCAACCTTCCTTTTGTAACCTATGGATTTAGAGTTTCTTTGTGTTCTGCCCCAGAAGGGCCACATTAAACCTTCAGCCTGTGGTGCCAGGAGGTGCTTGAGTGGGACGCAGCCACACATGGGTGTTGAGCTCCAAGACTTTGACTTTTATCTGGGACCTGTTCTTATGTTCATGCATTATATTTCCCATCAAAATCTGTAAGTAGGCAGCCATTGCTGTCCTGACCCCAAAATAGCACAAAAGTACATATTGGGTGTGTTGCAGGGGGTGGGACCATTTTTTGGTGAATGCTACTATTGAAACATTGTGATAAAATGCTTTTTGTTCAGGAGGCAGCATCTCTTCTGCTGGATCGGAACCCTTGTACAGCAGGAGGAGCTCAGTGCAGCAGGGGCCCTGGGGTCAGTGTTTGCTGGGCCTTGGCAGATTGCGTTTGCACTGACTCCTAGGGACTCCACTGGCCATTCTAAACTAGCTAGAGAAGTCCCACTGAGCGAACATCCAGCAGGTTCCTGTGGGCCTGTGCCTGGATGTGGAGGTTGATTCCCTCGTGACTTTTTCCTGCATCTCGTCACTGTTAGCTTGCCACACCTGCTGCGGGTGCCTGATAAGATTTCAAAAGAGAACTTTACTTTTCCCACATTTCCCTCTTTCTGCTTTCCAAACCCAAGATGTATTACAATTTGAGCAAATCTAAAAAGCCAGTACTTAAAATTGCTGGTATTTTTATAACGTACTTCTAAAGGATATACCTTTATACTGGGCTGGAAGAAGCACAAGCTGGTATCAAGATTGCTGGGAGAAATATCAATAACCTCACATATGCAGATGACACCACCCTTATGGCAGAAAGTGAAGAGGAACTAAAAAGCCTCTTGATGAAAGTCAAAGAGGAGAGCGAAAAAGTTGGCTTAAAGCTCAACATTCAGAAAACGAAGATCATGGCATCCAGTCCCATCAGTTCATGGGAAATAGATGGGGAAACAGTGGAAACAGTGTCAGAGTTTATTTTGGGGGGCTTCAAAACCACTGCAGATGGTGACTGCAGCCATGAAATTAAAAGACGCTTACTCCTTGGAAGACAAGTTATGACCAACCTAGATAGTATATTCAAAAGCAGAGACATTACTTTGCCGACTAAGGTCCATCTAGTCAAGGCTATGGTTTTTCCAGTGGTCATGTATGGATGTGAGAGTTGGACTGTGAAGAAGGCTGAGCGCTGAAGAATTGATGCTTTTGAACTGTAGTGTTGGAGAAGACTCTTGAGAGTCCCTTGGACTGCAAGGAGATCCAACCAGTCCATTCTGAAGGAGATCAGCCCTGGGATATCTTTGGAAGGAATGATGCTAAAGCTGAAATTCCAGTACTTTGGCCACCTCATGCGAAGAGTTGACTCATTGGAAAAGAGTGATACTGGGAAGGATTGGGGGCAGGAGGAGAAGGGGGCAACAGAGGATGAGATGGCTGGATGGCATCACTGACTCAATGAACGTGAGTCTGAATGAACTCTGGGAGATGGTGATGAACAGGGAGGCCTGGCATGCTGTGATTCATGGGGTCGCAAAGAGTCGGACACGACTGAGCGACTGAACTGAACTGAACTGAAAAGATATACCACATGTATTATTCAGCTGTTTACACACTTTTGTTTTGTTCTTTACTCTATATATTTAATTCAAAAGTATGTACTGGGAAAAATCTGGTTTGATCCCAAGGACAGTTCTGAGAGGTGACTCACCTGTGTCATTTGCCATATTTTACAGATAATATGACTTACGTTCACGTTCATAGTAGTCGGGTGGCTAATCCAGGCACATGCACTCAGTGGAGACAGAGGCAGGTCTGAACACTTCAGTCTTTGTAAATCTCAGGCTCTTTCTATTCAACTTCCACTCATGCCAGCTGTCCTTTAGTATGTCTGTGTGTACTCATACACGTGTAGGAGTGTGCACCCCCCACACCTACAGACACACCACACACACGTCCTGCTCACCCACGTCTCGGGGCAGGGCAGCGTGAAGACAGAGCAGCCGTGTGGGTGCTGTTAAGGTGCATGTGGGCCCACCTCTGGGCGGTCTGCTCCCCCCAGTCTGCACTCGCAGAAGCCAGGACCGTGGGGGTCTGGGAATTGTCTTGTGTGGTCCAGGCTGATTGCGCTTCGTCCTTGGGCTTTCGGAGTCACTGCTGGGTTTATCGAGCACCGCTGCTGTGCTCACTGTGGCTTGTCTTGGCCTTACAGGCAGGACGACAGCACTTTAGAACCTGAGGGTCATATCTTTATGGAATAGGTGCTGGTGACAAGGGCCCTTGGGAATGGGGACTGAACTTCACCTACCAGGGGATACATTGTGGCCAAATCCTTATTCTCACCGACTATCTGAGGCAGAGCAGCTTGGGCTGTTTGTGTGGGTTTCATGGCAATGGCACCCCACTCCAGTACTCTTGCCTGGAAAATCACATGGACAGAGGAGCCTGGTGGGTTGCAGTCCATGGGGCCGCTAAGGGTCAGACACAACTTAGAAACTTCAGTTTCCTGCATTGGAGAAGGCAGTGGCAACCTGCTCCAGTACTCTTGCCTGGAAAATCCCGTGGATGGAGGAGCCTGGTGGGCTGCAGTCCATGGGTCGCTAAGAGTTGGACACGACTGAAGCGATTTCACTGTCACTTTTCACTTTCATGCATTGGAGGAAGAAATGGCAACCCACTCCAGTGTTCTTGCCTGGAGGTTCCCAGGGACAGGGTGCCTGGTGGGCTGCCGTCTATGGGGTTGCACAGAGTCAGACATGACAGAAGCGAGTTAGCAGCAGCAGCAGCAGCAGCAGCATCACTCTCTTTCAGGAACTCTCCAAGGTGGGCACATGCTCTAGGGATGCAGTCCTCATGTCTGAGAAGCAGAGAGGAAGCATGCGGACGCCCAGAGGGCATGAGGGCAATCCCTGTCGGACCTCTCCCCTAGCACAGAGCACAGCAGAACCAGTAGACGCAGAGTGAGTGAACCAGTGAGTGAGCAAGTGAAAGGAAGGTTACCCAGTGGGTCAGGTGCAGTACAGGGTTCGAGGGACCATGTGGCAGATGTACCTGAGGGACAGGAAGTGGGGGGGATGCACAGGCCACAGACCCGTGGCCCGGTCACCTTCCCACACCATTGACTCCCCTCTGACCACAGGCTGCTGTGTCCAGGGTCAAGGGGGAAGTGTTCCTGTGGCTCGGTCTTGCTTTGTGTCAGAAACTATCCCCTTCACAAGGGTCCCTTGGCCATGAGGGCGTCAGGTGGGAGCTGACTTCCGGGCACATCCCACTGAATAGTGGCCACACCCTCCTCACATTTAAAGTGAAGTTTCTCATTCATGTCTGACTCTTTGCAACCCCATGGACTGTAGCCTACCAGGATCCTCCATCCATGGGATTCTCCAGGCAAGAGTACTGGAGGGGGGTGCCATTTCCTTCTCCAGGGGATCTTACCAACCCAGGGATCAAACCTGGGTCTCCCACTTTGTAGGCAGATACTTTACCATCTGAGCCACCAGGGAAGTCCCATCACATAGAAAATGCACTTTTACCTGACCCCTGTTCATGACTTGTTTCAGGCAGCATAAAGCATTTGCTTTAGGACCTAAACACTTCCAGTTTCTAATCCGCAGGACCTGTTGGTATTTCATGGCACAGCACAGTTAAGGTGGCTCATCAGATGACCTGCAGATAAGGAGATTATCTTGGCTTTTCTGGATGGACCCATTATAATCTCAGGGATCCTAAAGTGGAAGAAAAAGTCAGGAGAGAGCCAGAGAGATGGAACTCAGTGATTCCACTTGGCCTTGAAGGTGGAGGAGAGGTCAAAGGCCAAGGAGGGAGTGGGCCTGGAGACTGGAAAAGGCAGGGAGACGGGTTCAACCCAGGAGCCTCCAGAACAGGAAGCGGCCCTGCAATGCCTCGGCTCTAGCTCAGTGAGCCCAGTGCTGGGATTCTGACCTCCAGGTGATAAATATGTGAGGCTTTAAGCCACTTTGTTGGTGTTAATATGTTACTGCTGCCAGAAGAAACTGGTTCTTGCTCCCAGGCTGTGACTCAGGGCATCCACACGGCCCGGGCTGCAGTGAGAGAGGCCTGAGAGAGGCGGCCTCCCTGTTCCCAGCCTGGTGGTCAAGGAGCAGAGCCCAGCTCTGTGTTGCAATATTGAAACAGCATGGCCTGAGCTGCAGAGATGGGCGTATGTGATGTCTGTGTGGTGCACTTTGCCCGATTTCTGTTCCCTTCTCAGAGGACAAGCATCCAGATGGAGAGTTCCCAAATAACTTTTGGCCCAAAAGCAACGTCTTACTAACTTGAAACAGGAAAATAACTTTGAAAGTCTCCCTGATGAACAAAGACGCCTTTGTGTGTGGTACCAGCCAGAGTCAGCCACGCGCCCCAGTCATGTGGCGCACGTGTTCCGGTGCTGGTATAAGAGTGTGCCTGAGATCCCTCCCTTTGGAACACAAGGAGAGTCTCAGCCTTTGGCCCGGGCAAGTGGTGCTGCTCGCCAGGAATGGAGGTGCGCTGCCGTGTGGCCTCTGTATCCAACATGTGGGGTTCAGAGGTCAGTAAGGGGGTGTTCCTCACGGCTGTTGGAGGTGCCTCTTCCACCTGGTGGTGTAAAAGGACCACAGCTGGGTTCGCCATAGGTGCAGCGGTGGCAGGTGCTTTATAGAGCAGAAAGATGTGATTTCCTTAGAAGCAAGCTGTTCCTTTTAAAATGAGCACGTTGAGGCCTGATGAATGGGGCACTAAGGGTGAGAGGCATTGGCTGCCTGGGAGGTGAGTCTGAGCCAGCATTCTGAGGCACCTCTGGAGACTTGCACCCTGCGGAGCTGAGCTAAGCTCTGCACTCACTCTCCAGCCCCACCGTGCAAGCCTTGCCACTATTGTCCCTCTTCTGCAGATGAGGACCCAGGCTCAGACACACACCTGGTGGTATAACATGAGATGCTGACCCTGGGATTGACCCTGGGCTCCAGAAGCTGCGGGCTGAGTGGCCTAAGATCCTGGTGTGCGCAGGACGGTATGTGTGGCCGGATGCCCCCAGAGCACCTCTGTGCCCCTGGGGTCACAGCACTCACAGGACTGCCCTCCCTGGCTGAGGGGAGGCCGTCACCCCAAAGAGTTTTCGTTTGTTAAAATAAGTTCCCTAAGAGGGGACGGTAAGGCTCGGAGAACCGCACTCTGAAAAGGACACTCAGGGACAGCCTCTAGTGGACTGACAAAGTTTATTATCTAACTGCGCAGTTTTATAATTCTCAGGGAAGAGAGCATAAGGCAGACTTGCACGTAGTCATTCCAGATAAACATTAAAGCATTCAAGCATAAAATACAGTTCCCATCGCCCAAGACATAACACAGCTTTGGCGAAACTCTAAAGGGAAACTTATCGTGAAACAACAGTCCTTGCTCTCAGAAACAGGTGGTCAGAAGGAAGCCTTCGAACACCTCAAGGCCAGGTGTATAACCCTTCGTTATCCGTTCCCAGCCTCAGGTGCTCGGTGAACGCTCATAATCCTTTCTTATGCTCATTCCAGCTTCCAGCCTTCATCATGAGCGGAGCAAATACATTTTCAGTATTTGCTTAAAGCCTTCCAGCTCCTCCACAGGGGACACCTTTTCCCTTCACCCAGAGTGACGACTACACCCTCCTGTGTGTGGCCGAAGCTCTAAGGGGACAGAGTGAGGATGGTGTGTCACCAGGTCACTCAGATAGATCACAAGTGTGGACTCTCCTTCTGTAAAAGCACGTAGGCTCTGCTGTTGTTGAGATGCTAGGAATAAAATAAAACTGAAAAGTAAAGAGTTCAGTAAGGTGAGAAATAGTTAAAATAGACATGTAGTGGTGTTTGAAATGAATTGTATTCGGACACGTAGGAAGTCTCCCCATCGTCGCAGAGGGGCTGCCTGACAGGTGCCCCGCGCGCTGACAGTCTGCATCGCTGCAGGGGCTGGGGAGGCCCTCGGGGGTGCCTGATGCGGGTGCCAGCCAGTGGCAGGACACACCCGCTGAGTGGGGTTTTGTCCTCGTGATCTGGAGACTATTCTCTAGATGTTGGTCATCAGTCCCCTGTGGCCCAGGAGACCTGGAAGCTGTCTTCCCAGACAGGAATTGCATTCTGTGGGAAGGAGAAAAGCCTTTCTCCTCCTGCCGATGGGAATCTGCTGTGTCCTGAGCTGCCCCCTCTGTGACCGGCGCCTGCTGAGGGACGTCTGCAGGTGCAGGTGGTGGGTCGGTTCTTCTCCTGACAGTGACCTTCTCAGAGGTGTCCCTGGGCCTGGGGGTGCCTGTCCCAGCTTTCCTGGCAGCTGCTCATACTGGCGAGAAGCCTCATTCACAGGTGTGTACCCTGTGAATTTTTTCCTGAAAAATGACATTTCTGAGTTCCTAAAGTTTCAAGAGCCACTGACGGAGTTAGGCACCTGTCCGAGGTGAGTTTGAGTGAGTGCTGCTGCCCTTTCCACCCAGGAGGGCATTGTCCTGAGGCCCAGTTGGCACATCCCAGGGGCAGCAGGTGGGTTCCTGGCAGAGGACGCCTGTGCAGGGCATGTGTAGCTACAGCCACACCCAGGATGCCTGCCAGGCCGGGGGGCACATGCCCCGTGGAGAGAACCAGGGCGGTCTGCAGAAGGGTGAGTGCAGACCCTCTCCGAGGTGAGCCAGCCCCATGACTGCAGGGTCAGAGCCCCTACCCTGCCATGGTAGCCCTGCGTGCCGGGTGTGGTGTGTGCACGTGTGGGATCTGACAGCCGTGGCCGTGGCCCTGTGCGTGAAGGAGCCTGTGACACTGTTCTTTGTGCCTGTTCTTTGACTCCAACACAAACCCTTTCCACAGGTCAAATTTTTCCCAGCGGATTTCATGACATGTGACTTCAGTTAAGGAATACCATGGCTAAAGAAACATTTCCAGTAACACTGGGCAGTAATATTAGTGCTGGTACTTATCTGGCAGCTTTGGGAAAATAAGTATTAGTATCAATAGCGGTAAAGATAATGATGCATTACTACAGCCAAAATAAAAAATCGAATTCAATAGTATTTAGACTGTTAGAGGGATAAGCAAAAATCCAAAAACATTAACATGATTTCTGTTCCTGTTTACAGGCCCTTTCAACCCCAAATTGCTGAGGTGGGTTGAGGGAAGACCCGTCTGTCCCTCATCTCAGGAAGCTCCTTTAGGAGTGCAAATTTGTCACGGTTGCATGTTCAGGACTGGACCAGCCGGCATTCCTTCCGCTGCGCGGCCTGTGGGGGTCACCCTGAGGCGCTCGGCCTCGGGGAGCGAGCTCAGCCGTGTGACACTGAGGCACTGCTGAGGCGGGGGACCCCCGGCTGCTTCAGCTCCTTGGAGGGGGTGTGCTTCTCAAATGCGCGTTTGTATAGCATCAAAAGATATTCTGAATGTAACACGTAACCTATTCAATTTCTCGAAAAGGAAAAGAAAAAATTTTTTTGAATAAAGATAGACGAGGAGTGTGTGTGTGTGTGTGTGTGTGTGTGTGTGTGTGTGGCTCTTTGCAACCCCATGGACTGCAGCCCGCCAGGCTCCTCTGGGCAAGAATACTGGAGTGGGTTGTCATGCCCTGCTCCAGAGAATCTTCCTGACCCAGGGGTTGAACCTGCATCTCTTGCGTCTCCTACGTTGGTGGCTGGATTCTTTATCATTTGTGCCACTTAATTTAGTAATTCCCGTTTCTTAGCATTTTTGCCTTTAGTAACCTTAAACTGGAAATCACAGGTTACTTTAGCTTCAAGCTTCCTTTCTCTGTGTGGTTTTGGAGCAGCTCTTCCCTCTTCCAGCCGTGAATCTCGGGGTGTTGGCTTCACCCCTTTTGACTCTTAGCATCTTCGTTCTTAAAGGAGCAGCCTGCCTTCTCAGGGCACTGCAGGCACATCTGGGCCCTGCACCCGGGGCACAAGGAGAAGGGGGCCGTCGGCGTGGCTGAGCTCACTATATGTTGCCTGAGGATGGGGTAAGTCTATTCTGAATTCCAGCACTGTTAATCATTTTCAGAAAATTATTGGGTGAAATTATTTTCCTGAGGTTACTGTCACCATTATTGCGCCATTCCTGGAGGCAGTTGGGATTGGACTCCAAACCTGTGAGTTCCAGAGATGTCTTCCATCACACAAACTTCAGAAATGTCACTGGAGCGTAGTCCATGTTTTATCACCCCTTCTGTTCTGGGGCTGAATCTTCTGAAGGACAGAGCTTGTTTGAGGTCATTCACTGTGCCTGCTGTGACTGAGGGACATCTGCAATAAATACATTGTGGAGAAATGTTACTGCGATGCTTTTTAGGAGAACTTTACATGGAGAGAGGTTGCTTGTGTGATTCCTCATTCTGCTTGGCGGGAGAACTAGCATTGGTGTTGGTCAGGGAATGACCCGAAGGTCCGTGCTTCCCCGTAAGCCCTGGGAGGACTTGCAGCAGTACAGTGGGAGCGGACACCCAGACACCTTGCCCGAGCAGGTGGACAGACTTCTCTAGCCTGTAGTCCCCTCAGAATGTCAGAAATGAGGGGACTTGTCATGAATAAAGTTCTCATATTCAAAATTCAGATTCAGAGGAACGGGGGCTCTGGCGAATCAGGGACCTGAAGTCAAACGTGTCTCCCACCCAACCTGCATGCTGGCTGGGTGGCCGTGAGCCTCTGTGCACCTGGACTGGCCTGGGTCCACGCGGGTCAATGGAGAGCAGCCCAGGCTCTCCCTTAGGCACTGGAGAAGAGCAACCACGAGCCCTGAGTGGGTCCCACGGGGCTGAGCGTCTCGGAGAAAGTCTGAGCCTGCGGGGCTGTGGGCCCTCAGTGCGGATGGTGGCGTTGGCGTGTGCAGTGCGAGAGCTGACGCTGACCCCAGGCTGGTTCTCACTCACCCTGAGCCTGCGGGGCTGTGGGCCCTCAATAGGACGGTGGCAGTGGTGTCTGCAGAAGGAGAAAAAACTACCTGGACAGGCAGGAGGAAAAAAAACTACCTGGACAGACTTGCTCCCTCGGGCAGGTACACCGACTCACCCAGTGCTCATTTCCCAATCCTCCATGTATAACTGGAAGGCAGTGACTTAGAAAGTGGCAGAACCCACATGCTACAGCTTGAACTGTATCCCCAGAACCTCCCATGTTGAAGTCCTAAGCCCGTTATCTCAGCATGTCCCCTGGGTAGGAAATGACAGTTGCAAATGTAATCAGTTAAGGTCATTAGGACAGGCCCTAATCTAACATGATTGGTATCCCAGTAAAAAAAGGTAAATTTAGACCCAGAGACACACAGGGGAGAACGTCTCAGGACGATGGAGGCAGAGATTGGAGTGATGTTTCTACAAGCCAAGGATCACCAAAGATTTCCAGAAAACCACCAGAAGCTAAGGGATGGACAGTGGGCAGGGGCCAGAGTCTCCTTCACAGCCTCGATGGAGCCAACCACTGGCCCCAGGCCGGTTCTCACTCACCCTGAGGCTGGGAGGAGCCTGGAGGGAGCTTCGTGCCCCCTGCTCTCCTGGGGCCTGCCTCACTGTCGGCAATGAGGACCTGCCGTCATTTTAGCAAGTAGAGCAGAGCCCAAACACACCAACCAAGAACAGTGACCGTTCCTTCGCAGGGGCCTAGCGACCAGGGAAAGGAAGGTGGTTTGAGCAGAGGGAACTCATACCCAGAGAAACAGCTGCTGAGGAAGGGACCACAAAGAATGACTCACAGAAGCTCAGGGAGCAGTGAAACTTCAGAGGGGAACTGGGGAGGACAGAGCTGAAAATAGGGACAAATCCTATAAAAGTACCTAGGAGTGAACTGCACAAGAAGGCGCAAAACCTGCATGAAGACAATGGCAATATCTCTTTGAAGGATGTATTCAATAAGCCAGCAGGAGGCTTCCCGTCGCCGTGGGTGGGTGGGTGAATTCTCCAAGAAGAGGGTGCATGTGTGTGTGTGAGTGAATCTGCCTGCAAGGTGCTCTTGGAATTGAATAAAATGGCCTTAGAGTTTATAATGCCCCGATATAGCCAAGGCTTTATTTATTATTTGTCGCCTGGCTTGTGGGATCCTAGTCCCTGACCAGGGAACGAACCTGCGTTCCTTGCATCAGGAGCTCAGAGTCCTGACCCCTGGACGACCAGGGAAGTTCCAAGATATTTTTAGAAAGATGAAGCAGGAGGGATTTTCCCATGGTTGGTGGACCCAGGGCTGCAGCATGAAGCTGTCTGTGACCTGCAAGGGCCGGCACAGGCAGGGCAGGAAGCATGTGGCCTCACCAGCATGCCAGCCAGGGCCTGCCAGAGGGCTGCCTCCATGCAGGCGAGGGGTGCGCTCAGGGGGGTGCTGACCCTGCACACTGTGCAGTGGATCCCCCGGTCAGCATGAGGACAGGAGAGAGAGAGGATGGATCCCTGATGCTTGGCATTGCACGTGAGAATTGTAGTGTGGGCATTTAAGTTCAGTGGGAAAGGATTGTTTAGTAAGTAGTGTTTATCCAGTTGTCTGACTGGAGGAAACAGCCTTGAGACCCTCAGATTGTACTATACAAAAATGAAGATCCATTTGTTTGAACACTTGGATATTTAAAAAAAAAAAAAAAGAACACTGCATTCACTCACTAAAACTGAAGAAGTAATATGTCCAGTCTAGGAGAATGGGGGACTTTCTCAATGGGCCTAGAAAACTCACACATTTAACTATATAAAAATTAAAATTTATATGACAAAGTATATACAAGCCAACATTTTTAAAAACTTGTTAGAGAAAATTATTTTCTAGGTAAAAGAAAAAGGGTTAATAGTTTTAATACAAAAGCTCTCACAAATTAAGTTGTCAAGAATAGAATACAATAGGAAAAACAGCTGGAAAATCGGCAGTTAATCGCCAGAAGAGCAGGTTATGGGAGGCAGGCGGGAGCTGTAGAAAAGTAATGTGTCCTGTCTGCTTATTAGACTGGCAAGGAGGCTGCAAAGGAAGAGAACGCAGCAGCTACTCTTTGCAGAAATGAGGGAGCGGATACTCTCTTGTACCAGTGGGGAAATATGGACTGTTTCAGCCTCTTAGGAAAATTGTTAAAAAAACACCAGATCTCTCCCAGCTTTAAGGCATCAGCTGAAAGAATGTGGACAGTTTTCCCATTTTGTGAGAATGTCATACCAACCAGTGAATTAATGTAGAAGAAATGACCTTGGAAACTGTACAGGTTCCCCCAAAGTATTTTACATGCTTTACAAATGGGCAGTATTATTACTGAGATGAAGAGTCTTGCTCCCCACGGTCCTGATGTCTCCTGAGCTATTCTGAGACTGTCTCATGAAACACAGAAAAGACTGCAATAGAAATGATTTGTCCAAAAAAAGTTTTGTAACTCAAGAGGTTGAGTTAAGAGGTTCCTAAGTGGTCTTGTTTTCTTAGGCATCATTTTGCTGTCACAAGCTGGCACATCCCCTGGGAAAATTCCTTCCTTCTGGGTATGCAGTGTGACATTGCAGTGAATGATCGCATGGTCCCAGCATAGGCCAGTGTGGACTGGGAAAGTCCGCAATCTTCATTCTGAAGAAGCCAGAGGCCCTGTAATCCAGGGCAAGAACAGCCAGCATCCTCTGACTTTAGGACGAAATTCTAAATCCATTAGCATGTCTCACCGAAAGAGCAGCTGTTTCGGTTTAGAGTGGAAATGACACATTCTGGACGTTACGCAACAGATTTGGGTCGAGTTCCTGCTGCAGAGTTTGCCACTTTTGCTTCAGTGCGGAGTCCTCACCCATATGGTTTTCAAAATATGTTGGTTCTGTAAGAGTGTACTTAATACTCACTTTGCTGCATGCCCATCTGGGTGCCCGAAAGCAGTGGTCCTCCACCCGGGCGGCATCCTCCCGGAAGAGCTAGGCTGATGGGATCTGTGGTGAGAGCCTCCGTGCAGATGGCCCTCTGTGGAAGGAACAGTCTGGCCCCAGACGCCAGGGGAGCTGAAGCTTTGAAGCCATTGTCTCTCGCATTCGGGGCTTTTCCCTTCTCTGCCTGTTGTGTAATTGTTACGCACCAGGGTTCTTGGCCTCATTGATCAATAGAAATTGATCCGAGGCCAGACAGGAAATTCAGCAAAGACTTTATTGGGCCCCGCTAGGGGAGCACCAGGCTGGCTCTTTTTGTGCTGTGTTCAGGGGTCTGGCTAAAGGGGTGGCTTCGGTGGTTTGCCCACCTTTGCTCCCATCCCCTAGTTTTGCTCCCAGTTCTTTGAAAGTGGCAGTTGCGGGTTTTTTTTTTTCTTTTCTTCTTATATCTTGTCCATAATTTGCCCCAACTGCATGTATGTGGTTATTTTTAGTCCCTTATAGTTTCTTTTTATTTTGTAGCTTAAGGAGACATTTGTCCAGGTTCAGGTACTGCAGCAGAAGGTCCCAGGCTCCAGGCGTGTCTCATAAAGAGTCTATAATAAATTTGGGGTAATTTCAGAATCTTGAGGGGTCTTTTTAAAGTGCTGTGAAAATTGTCTCTGTCTCTCTTTCTCCATGCCCCAGGGCCCACTCTCCCACACCGCCTCATTTGTCCACAATCTGAATAATGAATCCAGGGAAGGTTTTCTTATCCTCAGGGCACCAGGCCTTGGCACAATTATTCCATGAGATTCTTGGATCTCTTGCTGTGAGCCTCCCACTGAGGGCTTGCTTCATCCTGTTTTCTCATTCATTCTGTTGCTTAAAAAAGCGTTAAGAAGTGTTGAGCAGCTCTCTCCTTTGACAGCCAAAGCAGTTCTTTTCTAGGGCCATGTTTGGGAGATGTCGGTCTAGTTGGATTGCGTGTTGGGTTAGCTCTCTGGTCTTCTCTTTTTCTTGACAGTGTGTTCTGTGGAACTTTCTAGATACTTTACATTTGATTCTACCTTGACCTTGAACCATTTGGAGGAAAAGAACATGCATTCAACTGCGTGCAGGCATGATGACATTTCTGGCCAACTCTGTTTCCGTTGGCTTAGTAAATAAAGCACCACCTTAATTGGAACTTGCCTTTCTCACACAGGGGATGTTTCAGCAGTAGGAGATGTGGTAAGCTGAGAGACCCGAGGCACTCACTCTGACGTTTGGAAAGAGCATTCCCTTTACAAGGGCTGTTCCATGTCAGTGCCTCATACAGGATGCTGCGAGCCACCCACCGTACTTTTCCTGTGACTGCAGTGAGCGTTGCCCAGACGGCGCCCTACGCCCCACTCCTTAACTGGTCTGAGCAGTTGCATCTTTTTAAGTTAACAAAACAAAATCCCAGCTCTTGCTTTAGTTACAAACAACAAATTAAATGTTAAATGTAACTTTTCTGCTCATTTGTAGTGTATCTGATTTTATTAATTAAAAAAAAAATCCCTTCAAAAGTAACAGTAGGGAGAAAATTACACCAAAATCATTCAAAACCGTGGGCCTGACCCGAGGCCTGAGCCTGGCCTTGCTTTCTGCTGTGCTTCTTACTGGGGGGAGTCCTTTCTTCCGTGACGAACGATGTGTGTGTGCCCGGGCACCCTCTGTGGAGACCCTGGCCTGGTGCCAGGTGTCACAATTAGCTAGATCCTTCCGGAACCAGCTGCTTAGTACCATGTGCAAGTATTTTTGAGGGAGGGATTTTGCAAGAAAAGGGAGGGCGCCTTTGTGCAGAAGAGACGCACACTGGGGAGCTGCCCTGTTGAAAGAGGCCTGTTGGTCCGCAGCCCACAGCCTCGCTGCCAGCAGTGTGAAGTGTGCCCTGCCCAGGGCAGGAGTGCCTTTCAGAGCCGCCACATCATCCGGAGCCGTGAGAGTGGCCCTCTGCCCAGCTCTGCTCACAGCCTGCCCACCGCCCTCAGCCCCAGGGAGAGGCACAGGGGATCCTGCCCACCAGCTGCGTTGAGCACCGAGCCACCCCCTCTGTTTGCCCAGGCTCATTGAGGCACACTGCCCAGTTTTAGCCAAGATGACAGCATTGTGACTTTTGACTCTGGACATGGCCCCACTAGTTGTTTGCAAATAGGCAGGTGGTTTGGCAGATAGACTGAAATGTTACTGGGTGGGGTAGTCAGACACCACATGCGTCTGAAACCATCTGCCTGTCCACCCCCTTTCAAGCATAACAATATTTTATTGTGTTGGCCAAAGAGTTCCTTTGATATTTTTACTAAAAATAAAAAACACATTTTTCATTTTCACCAAGACCTTTATTGAAAGTCTTCACCATTTTGCTCCACTGCTTTTTCTGCTGTTTTTCAGACAACATCATAATTCCATCTTCCCAAACTTTTTATCTTTCTGAGCAAAGAACTGTTCCAAAGTGCCTTTTACAGTCTTCCAGGGAATTGAAATTGTTTCCATTAAAGAGAATTTTATAAAGACCAAAATAAATGAACATCAGAAGTGCAATGTCTGGTGAATACTGCAGATGAATCAGAACTTCCCAGCCAAGCTGTAACAATTTTTGCCTGGTCATCAAAGAAACATGCAGTCTTGTGTTATCCTGATGGAAGATTATGTGTTTTCTGTTAACTGTTTCTGGACACTTTTATTTGAGTGCTGCCTTCAGTTGGTCTGATTGGGAACAGTATTTCTTGGATTAATCACTTGGTTTTCCGGAAGGAGCTTGTAATAGAAGACTTGCCTTCCAATCCCTCCATATGCACAACATCACCTTCTTTGGATGAAAATCGGCCTTAGATGTCATTGGTGGTGGTTCATTTCGCTAGCCCCCCGGTCTCTTCCATTTCACATTATTGTGAAGTATCCACTTTGCATTGCCTGTCACAATTTGTTTTAAAAACGAACATTTTTGGGACCGTTAAGTAGAGAATCGCATGCGAAAATATGGTCAAGATTTTGTTTGATTAACTTGTGTGGAACTCAGACATCAAGGAGATGAACATAACCATGCTGCTGTAAATGATTTTCAACACTTGATTTGGATATTTTGAGTATGTCAGCTTCTCTCACACATGGTATAACATTGATTGTTCTCAGGGTTCTCATTGATTTGACCTCTGTCAGCTTCAGCTGGTCTGCCTGACCGTGGAGCATCATCCAGCGAGATAGCTCCAGCACAAAACTTCACCAGGCACTTCTGATATGTTCGATCAGTCACAGCACCTTCTCCGTACACTGCACGAATCTTTCTTCTTTTAGCATTTCAGTTGCGTTTCTACCTTTCTTGAAATAATAAGCGTAATAAGCCAGAAAAGTTGCTGTTTTCTTCCATCTTCATTATTAAAATGGCTACATGAAAAATCAGTTTTGATAAGTTTTTTTTAATTGCATGCTAATATGACAGCTGTCATAATTTAATCTTAACCTTTTGGACAACCCAGTATTTTCAGATCATATTGGTTTCTGTGCTGTATAATTTAAAAGAGAAGAAAAAAAATGAGCTTTTGGCATAGAATTTTGCCAATTGTCTTCCTTAAGCCACCTGATTGGGCTTCTCAGGTGGCTCAGCGGGTAAAGAATCTGTCTGCAATGCAGGAGATGCAGGAGACACAGGTTTGATTCCAGGATGGGGAAGATTGCCTCTAAGAGGGCATGGCAACCCACTCCAGTATTCTTGCCTGGAAAATCCCTGGTGGGTTATGGTCCATAGGGTCACAAAAAGTTGGATATGACTGAAGCAACTTAGCACACATGCAAGCAGGCCACACAATTGGGTGTATTTTCAAAAGGCCTCTGGGGCCCTGGAGTCGGGCAGATGTGGTCCTCACTCTGCCTCTTTCTGGGTGTGACTTTGCACAGGCCAGTCTCTCCATCCACGGTTGAGTATTAAGGCTCACTACCTTCTGAATGAGGACTATGTGTGTTAATAAGTGCTCTGCACGCTGCTTGCTCCTGGTGGGAGCTGCACTTGCTGGGGGCTCCCCTCCCCTCCTGCTGTTTTGTTGTTAACATGATATGTTGGTGCTGACGGAAACCTGGTCTCGGCCTCTAGCTGGCGTTGGCTGAAAGCATTTTGCATTTGTGAAGCTTGTGGAGGTGGCCTACTTCTGGAAAACATTTCCCCATCTTTCAAGAGACTGAACTCTCACTTAGCCAGGCAGGAAACATGCTCGAGTGGTAAACAGGTTTGGACAGGGAACAAGAAGGACCAGGGGTGTTTGGAACGGTGGCCTTTGATCTTAGGGGCTATGCCATATTCAAGTGTGTGCCACTGGAGGTTGAGGCACAAAAAAGGGAAGAAAAATACAGCGACCGTGAGCACATATTTGGTGATTGCTTGTCCAGGTACGATCACTTGGCAGTGGACAGGGCAGCCTCTGAACCCCTGGCTGTGGCAGTGGGTGGGCTCCGGGGTCTTGGGTGCGTGTTCATCCCTGGGCTTCCAGCCCCCTCCCTCTGCCCTGCCGCCTGCCCAGCCCCCCACTGGCTTCCCCTGATGGACATTCCCTCCCTCCTCACTCCAGTCTGAGCTGATACTTATCACGTTCTTTCGCCAGCTCTCTTCCCTGTAAACACCCTCATGGCGCCCATGGGTAGGGGTCCTGTCACCTTCACGCTAGAACCCCAAGGGCCTGTCTCTATCTCCCTTGGTCTTCAGAGCATCTCCCACCAGCACACCGCCATGCCCGCCAGCACTTGGACTCAGAATTGCTCCCAGCTGGACTGTGTTCTATCCTGTAGCACGCCTATGCCAAGGTGAGGTCACTGGTCACACCAAGGCTAGAGACCTGGATACCCTGTGACTGACTCCTCTAATCATTTGTGGTGTCCAGTCATCGCTTGTACAGTCAAACTCCCTTGCCAAGATCTCTTTCCTGTTTCTTGTTCAGGGAGAGACAAGTTTAGGGGAGGGAGACATCAAAGGAGGTGAGTGAGATGTGCTTTACTACCCCTGTACCCCCATTGCCAGCCCCTGAGCAGCATGTGGGCATGGTGAAGTGGGAAGGAGGTGGGGAGTTCCCATGTGTGGTTGTGAAAAAGTATGTGCAGTTGAATTAAAGCCAGTATTTATTGAAAATGAGAAAGTATATGGTAAGATATGGCTACATAAAGTCAGACAGTGTGTCGGAAAGTCAAATATGTATCCAAGTTATAAGCATTACTGACTTCTCATTCATTTCCTAAATTACTGAGAAGTGGAAGAAGCAGGCATCTCCAACAGTAAGATGTCCTGGGAAGCGGGCTCCATGCATGCAGCATGGGTATTTCATGGAGACGTTTAGAACAGTGGGCAGCCTGCCTCCTGGCTCCAACTGGAATGGTCGTGTCGTGTTACAAGGGAGGAGTCACCTGCTATGGGCAGAATCAGAAATCATCTTCCCCTTGCTCCTCCTTCCAGCCAGGAGGATGCGTATGTTCATAAATCCATAGGTCGGGTTGGAGAGCAGGACAGTGGCAGACAGTTATTGTCAGGATTGTCCTTGTAGACGGAGGGGCAGTGGGCCACCAGGGATGTTAACTGGTTTCTCAAATTTGGACTCTATTGTCACCTTAAAAAAAAAAAAAGATATTCTTTTGCTGTTAGGGAAAATGGTACTCTGATAACCTAAATGCAAATCCATTTGAAAACAACACAGTAAGGATCAGTAAAGTTCCCTCAATTCCTACAAGTGCCTTTTAAAAAAACTTTATCAGTTTGGTTTTATTCCTTCTCTACATTATTACCAAGTCCAAGCTCATACTGCTTGCCACAGGACAGGCCATGATATTGAGGAATGAATTGCTGTTATTTGCAAAGCAGGAAGACCAAGAAGGTGGTGGACCCCTGCTCCAAAGAACCATTTTGCCTGAGTTAGATTTGATGCTTCTTTTATACTAAACAAGGAAGTAAAGTCAAACATTTCCTGGTCCTGGTCAACCTCTGGAGGGGAGGTGTTTGTTTCTTTCTCCCTGTAGTCATTCACAGGTGGGCCTAGTCAAGATGTTTCCTGTGAGCTAAACAAAGGTATTTTAGCTTAATGCTCACTATCTGGGAAGCAGGGTTTCCAGAGGTGGACCATTATCATTTAAGCTTACAGGCAATATCTGTTTCGTGGTTAACTAGAAGCAAAAGCAATAGAATACAAAAGTTAAAGCAACAAATCCACTATGGAGTCAGATTTGTTTTGCACATTACAGCTGAAGAGATTTATAAATACACTGTTGAAAAACCTTAGCCATTGCAGAGACAGGACCACAACTGGAGAGGGGCCATGAGTGAGGCTGAACTGGTGGGAGTTTTGATACATTTCAAAGCATAAATTACTAACAGAAGGTTTCTGAGCAGGAGTCCTTGAATCCAATGGGCTACATGAAAGTAACAAAGCATCTTCAGGCAAAAACATGCTTTTCAGCTGCTTAAAATAATTCCTGTAAATCCTATAAGTCCGTTATCTCCTCTTATTGGAATTATTTTCTTAGTAATCTTAAAAACACAACTAGTACAAATAAATAGATTATCAGCCTAAACAACAGATCAAAAACGATGAAGTGAGCTTAGAATTTTGTTTACTGCTTGTCTTTAAATATAATTTGTCACTAGTCACTTTAATATTTCCTTATTTCTTCACCCCTGCATTGTACTGTTTTGCACAAAAAAGGCTCAGATAAGAACTGCAAGCTCAGCAGGACTAATAATAAACAGGGTTAACTGATTTTCCCAGAAGAGAAAAGCTAATCATAGAACAGATCTTGGAAATTATTTAGCACTTTCACTTTACAGCTGAGCAAATAAGAGGCCAAGAGGTGAGAACTTTGGTGCAGAAAAACCACCGGCAGTGTGTCCCTCGAAAAGACTCAGGCCCCGTTTCAGTTCGGTCCCCTCTCCTCACTCCTCGCGCCATCTCAGAAGAATTACAGTTTCCCACCAGTGGCCCTTGAACTCTTGAACCCTTGGGGTCAGACCCCTCAGGACACCTGAGCAAGGCACTCAGCTGATCAGAAGGGCGGTTGTCATTCCCGTGGAGGGTCCCACCCTGTGTTTGTAGTGGGATGATGTGGACTACATGTTTTCAGGTTTCCCCACGTTTTGATGTGTTATGCATACCCTCTGTTGGGCTCCTTCCACTGTGGTTGGATTTTAAGCAGTCTTGCTCTGCATTATTTTCCTGTGAGATAGTCTTTTTCTCAGTTGGGCACCCCCTGGTATCTCCGTCTTTTTGTCAGGTATTCTGAAGCTGAGTGTGGTTTTCTGCACCCTAGGAGGACCGCGCCCCAGGGCAGGGAGCCACATCTAGCTCCTGCCTCTGTGCGGAAGATGGGGATTGTCTGCATTAGCTTTCTCCTGCTGTGTGACCAGTTACTATAAACCCAGCAACTGGAGATAGCTCCGCTGTGTGCTGTTAGAGTTTCCGGGAGCAGGATGCAGGCGCGTGCTGGCCGGGTGCTCTGCCCTGGGCCTCGCCCGGCTGCGGTCCAGGTGTTGGCCTGACACGTCTCGTCTGAGGCCTGGTCCTCTTCCAGGCTCACTAGATCCTTGGTGGAGTTTCGCTTGGTGCTGGTGGGCCTGGCCCCTGCTCTTCCTGGCTGAATGCCAGCGCCCCCCTGGCTCTGGCCACGTGGCCCCTCCATTGCTTGCTGCAGTTTTGCGTCTGGCTCGCCATCTCTGCTCGAGGTCCAGTGTACAGGGGTCCTATTGTTCGTCAGGCCCACTCGATTGCCTCCCTGCTAATGAGCTCGTAGCCCAGTGATGGGACACCTTCGCTGCACGTGTAGGAGTGACTCCTGCTGCACCAGCTGACTCGGGGGCACGCCCACCAGGGCTGGGAGTCTGGGTCCCATCTCAGAATCCTGCCAGCCGATGAGGCAGCCCCTGCGCTCTGTGCAGGAGTATCATCGGGCACGCTGCACGGGGCCGCTTGTGCAGTAAGTAAGGTGCTGTAAGCAGATGCATAGTGTCTAAACCTTGTGTCTCGGGTGGATGCCCTGGCCCCTGGCAGTGTGCAGGTGCCAGCCTGGTGGAGGTTAGAATTCAAGAGTCCACAGGGCTCCCATGGGTGGTGTACACGCCTGAGACTTTTCCTGTACAGAAGGGTGGTTGCGTGTCCTGTCCACCCGACAGCATCCACTGTGACCTGAGGAAGCAGAAGCCGGTCCTAAAGCATCTGGCTGCTGCCTCTGGCATCAGTGCTCTTACGAGGCTGTGTTGCTGTATCACTGGGGTTCGTTTCTGTCTTCCCTGCCGTGCTTCTCCTGTGCACAGAGGGCCCTGTGCAGGCAGGGGCCTGTGCGGAAGGCTCCCGGGGCGACGCCCTGAGTGCCCTGGCCCCTGCTGCCCCCCTTCCTGCTCTCCCGGCTGGGGGCGCCCCTCCAGCAGGAGTCAGGGGATGGACGTTGTCAGGTGCTGGTCCGCTCGTGCTGCGGTGACAGTGCACAGACGGGGCGGCTCACACGCCGGAAGTTTATTCTCGTCCCATCTGGAGCTGCACGTCCTAGATAAAGCGCTGACAGGACCTCTCCCTGGCTCGCCCACGGAGATCCCCCGCACGCGCATGCCTCGTGTCTCCCCCTCTTAGAAGTGCTCCGTTTGTGTTGGACTGGGGCCCCGCCCTGTGACCTCATTTAGACTCAGGCACCTCTTTTAATGACCGTATGTCCAAATGAAGTTGCTGGGGCTGCTTACATATAATATGTATGTTATATGTATGGCATCTGTTATATATGTGTAGACATACACATGTAGTATGTAACATGGTATATACGTTATACAGTGTATGTTACTATATGATGTGTATGATATACCTATAATGCAAATGAGTGAGAGTGACACAGGCAGGGATGTTACCAGGTCAGCGTGGGGTGCAGGCTTGGTGCTGGAGCTCCCACTGGAGCAGTCAGCGGGGCCGTGGGCTTGCGTGAGGAGTCTTGGTCTGCTGAGGAGAACAGGCTCTGTGCCATATTCAGCCCCAGGTGCCTTCTGAGTCTGGGTTTCCCTGGTCCCTGTGAGCTGCAGGCTCTTTCTCCTTCAGGCCCAGAGCGGCCTGCTGCCGCTCGCTTTGCTCTCGTGCCTGCAGGTGTAGGGGCCGCTCCTGCCAGGACAGGCACTGAGGTCTCGCTATTGCTGTTTACAGGACGAGGGTGGTGAGGGCTCTTCCGGACTCAGAGCCTCCACAGTAACTTTGAGAAGTTGCTGTTTTAAAGAGGTGCTCTGTTGGAGTGGGGAAGCTAATGTTCTGAGATTTCAAGGCAGATGGACAGTGACTTCGTGTTTGATGAGCCCTGTAAATGGAGCATGGTAAAGATAAACTGAGCCGGACGTCCCCCTGTCCCCCCGCCTCCTCCCCAGGGCAGGGACCTGGTCTCCCGGCAGCTGCTGTCACTCTGGGCCACCCAGCTCGCTTGGAGTGTACTGTTGCCTCAGGAATTGCACAGGGACATAGCTTCTGGATACTTTCTTCAGGAAAGGACACAGACCCTTCAGATGCCTCTGTGCCTTCTGTGGGAAGCCGATAAAGGGTCCTGAGGTGGAAGAAAAACTAAGGAGCTAATGTTAGAATGTTTCTAATGGTAGAAAGTCAAAGTCTGACCTTCAGAAGAGAAAATGGGAACACAGGTCAGTCCACTGGAAGGCGGCCAGACTGTGACAGCGAGGGAGTAGTGCCCTCGGGTGGGCTGGGGGACTGTCCAGCTGGGGGACGCTCATCTGAACAGCGTCCTGGCCTTGGAGGGGGTGCTGGGTCCAGAGCCCCATTGGGGGCTGCACGCCACAACCCCCAGGGGCGCTGTCCAGTGCTTTGGTCTGGCATTTGGCTTTTACTTTTTTTGATTTCAACAAAGTCATGTTTCCAAAAGTAAAAGCCATTAAGAACAAGTAATAAACATGTACAAGAAATTACAAGAAATGAGTTTCATAAATTGCAAAATAGTATCTTACAATTTAGATAAGCTGGTCAAGTATTATTTGAATATACACCATGTTTGATAAAATTGCATTACCTCTCTTCCTCTTTTAATATTTGTATGTACACCTTGCATTTAGTTCTGAGGACAAAGTTGGATCTAATTTGTCTTTGTTGGCTCTGTAGCAACCAAACTACTGTGCTCATGAATTAGAGGAATGCAAGAAAACAGAGGTTTTACAACAGCTTCTTCAGTTTTCAGCACCTGGGGCAGCTGATGCCAGGAGCCCCTGGACGTTTGCCATGGGTGCCCTCAGAATAAAATAGAAGTCTGACACTCAGGACTGGTCGCCAGAGCTCAGGAGTCGGGTCAGACCCAGACTCACTGCTGAAGTGGTCTCTGGGAACTCAGCTGAGGAAGGTCACTTTATGAGAGGGGCCAGTGAGAGGTTGAGGGTGCAAGTGGAACGTGTTTTAGGGCTCTTTATTTTCCTGACAATATAGCCCAGAGGGTTTTTTGATGTAGTTTCCTCATGTAGAATGACATCTTGAGATAGAGTCTTGGTTCTCTGCTTATTTATAAATGTGGACAAGACTGCCTTAGAATGTCCTTTGTAGGATTAATGAGCTCAATGTTCCAGAGTAAAAAATCTAAGCAGAAATATAGACCTAATGTTTTCATTCTGGTATCTATTAACCCATGGTAACTAACAGATGCTGAAAGCTGACTGTGGTGGCAGTGTTCTGAGTGATTATCTACTTCATCTTGAGTGACATGGGAGGATCTGTTTGTGTGGGGTCCATCCTGCAGATGGTGCAGAGATTCTACTATCTGTCTCTGTGACTTTGTCTTGTGTCGGGACCTCATAAAAGTGAGATTGTATAATAGTTGTCCTTTCATGTTGACTTATTTCACGTGGCATAATGACCTCCAAGTTCATCCATTTTGTAATGAGTCAGAATTTCCTTCCTTTTCATGGCTGAATAATATTCCACTACATTCCCTTGTGGCTCAGCTGGTAAATCTGCCTGCAGTATGGGAGACCTGGGTTCAGTCTTTAGGTTAGGAAGATTCCCTAGAGAAGGAAAGGCTACTCACTCCAGTATTCTGGCCTGGAGAATTCCATGGGCTGTATAGTCTATGGGGTCACAAAATCAGACAGGACTGAGTTGACTTTCACTTCACTTCATGTGGGTTTATGACATTTTGCTCATCTCTTCATCTATTGTTGGGCATTTGGGTTGTTTTCTACCTTTACGCTACAGGGAGTAATGCTGCTATGAACATGGGTAGACCTATACAAGTCCCTGATTTTAGTTCTTTAGAGGTACATACCTAGGAGTGGAAAATTTAGTCATTTTATTTTTTTAATTAAGTAATTAATTTTTACCAGGTAATGGCAGTGGGATCCAAGTTCCTTGGCCATGGACTGAACATGCAGCCTCTGCAGGGGAATGCTGAGTCCTAACCACTGGACCACCAGGGAAGTTCCCAGTTTAACCATTTTAAAGTGAATAATTCAGTGGCATTTTGTGTGTTTAGAGTTGTGCAACCATGACCACTACCTAGTTCCAGAACGTTTTAATCACCCCAAATGGAAACCTGTACCTAGTAAATAACTTCTCATCTCCCTAACCCCTAGATGGTGGCAACCACGAACCCATATTCTATTGCCATGGATGCCTGTTCTAGATATTTCATGTAATTGGAGTTACGCTGGTTGTGGCCTTCAGGAATCTTCAAGTGCTTCTCTTTTCAAAATAATTAATTTTTGGTCTCCCTAGGTCTTTGCTGCTGTGTGCAGACTTTCTGTAGTTGCGTCCGCGGGAGGGGAAGGTGTTCTTCATTGCGGTACATAAGCTTCTTGTTACAGAGCACAGAAAACTCGGTCATGGCGCACTGGCCTAGGTTGCTCTGTGGGATTGGAACCTTCTTGGATCAGGGCTTGAACTCGTGTCCCCTGCACTAGCCGGCGGATTCTTACCTACTGTGCCAGCAGAGGGCTCCTCAGCACTTTTTATTATGGAAATTTTCCACATGCCAGAGAGTGGCACAGAGCGTTCACCGACCCGCCACCCAGATGTGGCCTCAGTGGGCTGCCGCCAACTATGTTAACAGCTGTGTCTTTGCCAGGGAGGAGGAGCAGTACGTGAACCGGTTCTGGAAGGAGATCCGCGTGGGAGACTTCGTGCGCCTCCGCTGCAATGAGACCATCCCCGCGGACATCTTGCTGCTGTCCTCCAGCGACCCCGACGGGCTGTGCCACATCGAGACAGCCAACCTGGATGGGGAGACCAACTTGAAGCGGCGCCAGGTGGTCCGAGGCTTCTCTGAGCTCGTAAGTGACCTGGCGCCTCTCGGGAACCGCATGCCGCCGTGTCTCCTGCGTGGGCCTCCATGCCTCTGGGCGCGTTCGTTTCCTATGAGAGTAGGTCCGCGCCTGGAGCGGGGGCCGAGCGTCTGGGCGTTCGTTTCCTGTGACAGCAGGTCCACGCCTGGGGTGGGGGCCGAGCGTCTGGGCGTTCGCTTCCGGTGAGGGCACGTCCGCTTCCGGTGAGAGCAGGTCAGCGCCTGGGTGGGGTCGAGGGTTGGTGGCCCGCTGCCCGCCGGAGCCGTGACTGCCGGGGGTCGGGAGCAGGCTGGCTCCGTGACTCTGGGTCCACTGTCCACTTCTCAGACTTGGAATGGCCTTCACGTCACTGGGAACACGTGGGCCTGGCCGACTGTTGGCGCTTATCTGCCCGTTGCTCTTGTTCTGACACAGAAGTAGCGACCTAGCCGCAGCACGTGGCTTAGTAATTCCTCTCCTCGGGTGTGTCAGGTCACCTGCATCCATCCGGCTCCATCTGCGTCACCGTCTCTGACTGGATCCTGTCTGGAGGAGCGTCAGTCCAGGTCAGAAATGCTAGGCCTGTGAGGACTGAGAGGCAGAACCGGGGGCCGGGCCCAGCCCCGGTACCCAACCCCACCAGTAGCCCGTGGCTGAAAGCTCAGAGCCCGCAGGAGGCTCCCTCCTCTGTTGCCCTGCAGGCCTGAGCAGAGGAGACAGGGCCCAACCCCAGCGGCCATCAGGAAGCATGATCAGGATCATGGCGGCCCTTGTTCTGACGCTGCCTGTCTCTGCATGTGGCCTTGCCATCAAGGAAGGAAGGTTTAAGAAGCACCTGAGAGGATGTGCTCTTGCGTTTCAGGAAGGGCACCACTGTGGGACGTGGGGGGTCTCTTCCTCTGTTGTTGTCCTGTCTTCGTGAGCTCCTACACGGGAGCCAGCCCTCAGACTCGGCACCGAGGGGTTCTGGAGCAGTGGGCTTTTTCTGTAGCCTGAGGTGTCCCTGGGGCACTGTTGGCATCTGCAGTGCAGTGTTCATCGTGCAGGGTGGCTGGGGGGCATCCCTGGCTTCTGCTGTGAGTGTCCCTGCTGTTTGCCCTTGGTTGCTATGCCCACCTTGACACACTTGCAAAGGGCCAGATGGCCTCCCACACCCTGGGCCCCCCACCACCCCTGGTGGCAGGACTTCCTGAGCCTGATGCTCACTCACCTCCTGCGGACCCTGACTTCATCACCACGTCCGGACCATTGTGCCCTTGCTTCCATCCACCACCCTGATGTCCTCATTTTAGTTCCTTTTGTGCCAAGAATGGTTTTGTGAGTTGCTTCAAATCTTTCTTGCAATGAGGAAAAGCATACATAAACATTAAAAATGGTATTTTTAAAAATGGGATTGTCTCCTCCCAGATCAGAAGAGTTGATGGCAGGGCTTGCTAGGAACCCTCAGGGCCCAGCACTGGCCTGTCCAGTGTGCTTTAGCTTCCGCATTGATAGTGCTCCAAAGTTTGGTAGTAAGTGCGCAGGGCAAGCTTCCCCTGCCCCACATTCCCCCAGGCCCCGTGTGCCTCTGCTGTGAGGCCACCTGACTCCCAGGCCTAATCCAGGTCCCCAAAGCCTGCAGTGTCTGAGCCCACTCCAGGGTCCAGCCCAGCATGGGAACCACCCCTGAGGTCAGCAAGGATGGGCTTGGATTGGAGGGAGGCGGTGATGACACAGCCTCCAGCTCCATCCTGGAGAAGCAGCCAGCGTGTACAAAAGGTACATGTAACATAAGCAGATGCACCTGAGCAACTAATGGATGAAAGCTCAGTCACTGTGGGACGATCTGGTGAAACTGCAGAACTGGAGAGCAGAATGGATCTATTTGGATGGTGAGAGGGGCAGAACCAGGTAGGTGCATCTCCTTGGTCAGCCCTCCCTAGTGACTTTCTTGTTTCCTATCATCTGGTTTGTTCAGCTGCTAAACTCAGTAATATCTAAAAGCCTCCTCAACCCACTTTTTTCCTAAATGAAAGCTGAAACACTTTACTGCTCACTGGTGCTTTGTACAAATATGTAATTTGTAAGATGGATTGGATGTTGAAATTCCAGGATGGCTGCAGACAGATGCATTCTTGACCTACCTGTGTATGGCCTGTGTGTGCCTGTGGAGGCCAGTGGACCTGAGCCATAACCTGATCAAAATGGCCAAAATTAGGAATCTAAACCATTTTGATTTATTAAAAAAAAAAGAGTTATCAGCACCCAGATTCTTCAATATGTACACTCTAATCCCTGTTATTAGTATATTTTTTCCCCTTTCTGTTTTTTTTTCTCCCCTTTCTTGCCTAATGTCCAGAGGCATTTTTCTGGTACCTGAATTTTTCTTTATATGGTATTATTCTGAAATATATGAACTTCCCCATGGAAGCCTGACAATTAGAAAACCAAGGTTCAGCTGTAACACTACAATGTCAGGAACATTTCAGTCCCATGAATTGAGGTGAGGTTTTCACAGATGGAGTCAGCTGGCGTCTCAGGCAGGTGAAAAGCGTATTCCTGTCCAATACACAGTGATACTGTCCCAGGTTAATGACAGCTCTGTTAGAAGTGGAGGCCCCTAGGGGAGCTTAAATTAGAGCTATTTGAAAAACTTAGGTGAAGAATAAGAGAGGGCCTTGACAATCATTCAGGGTCTGGGTGTATCCTCCAGGGTCTAGTGAGGAGGCAGAAACCACACCTGATTTAGGGCAAGTTTGATGTAAAGAAAAAATTCCCCATGGGTGTTGCACAGTAGGAAGTAAAGTGACTCCCCAGAATGTAGAAGGGCTGATAGAACAGCCAGTAGTCCTGGGGCTGAGCCAGCATCCAGGGAAGAGGCCCTGAAGCTGAGCCTTGCTCTCATGGCCGAGTTCATGGCCGTCCCTTGTGGGATGGTAGGAAAGCTACTGAGGCTGTCCCAGGGGGTCAGCCCTCACGGGGGTAGGGAAGCCTTCCGCTGAGAAGTGCTGGGCATGATAACTTTGGGATGCCAGGGCAGGTGCCATCCTCTGAAAGGTGCTGGGCATGATAACTTCAAGATGCTGAGGCAGGTGCCATCACTGAGAGGTGCTGGGCGTGGTAACTTTGGGATGTCAGGGCAGGTGCCATCCTCTGAAAGGTGCTGGGCATGGTAATTTTGAAATGCTGGGGCAGGTGCCATCTGATGAAAGGTGCTGGGCATGATGCCTTTGAGATGTGGGTCAGGTGCCATCACTGAGAGGTTCTGGGCATGATGACTTCATGATGCCAGGGCAGGTGCTGCTGAAGTTGGGTGCTGGGGATGCCCCTCTCTGTGTGTGACTCCCCTCCTGCGGTGAACGACCGCCAGAGGTGACTCTCTGGACAGCAGCCCTGGGAGTCCCAGGCCTGTGCATGAGAGGAGCTCAGGATGGGGTGCAGGGGGCAACAGAGCAGGCTCGGGCCCCAGTCCCCCAAGCTGAGAATCCCAGAGGACAAATGCACTGAGTGGATGGCCAGCACCACCCCAATCCTCGCTGACGATGAGAGAGGCTCCTCTTCCCACCTTTTCCAGTTTCTGAAGTCATTTATGAAGAGCTTGTTTGCCAGGAAAGATGCTGAGAAAGAGAGAAGTGTTCCACATGCTGCAGGGTCTGGGCATTTAATGCAGTGGGCCCAGCCCCAACAGGACCCAGGCCTGCTCACCAACAGACGCTCAACCCTGAGCAATGAGGAAACATCCTTGAGGGGACGGGCTGGGAAAGGGCCTTCCAGAAGGCCAGGGAGGCATTCAGAAAGAGGCCGTGAACCACATTCTGAAGGCGAGGATGGGAAGGTCTGGGAGCCAGGGAGTGCTTTAGGCAGTGACACAGGTCAGATGATGTCTCAGAGGTGGACACAGCATTATATTTACTGAAGAATGTTCACCAAATCGTACAGAATTCAGAGACTGGAAGCCCAGCATGATGACAGTGAGATAGGGTGCACACGTGACCTGCCCAGATCCCCGGGTCAAAGGACAGGCGCCCAGACACCGCTAGCCACCCAGCCGTCTCGGCTCTGGAGGAGGAAGTGTAGATATTGGCACTTCATACGGAACGTTTGGTTTAATGTTGGTGTCATGGAAGTTCGTTTGTGGTTAGGACTCCATGCTTTCACTACAGAGAGCCCAGTGGTTCAGTCCCCGGTTGAGGAACTAAGGTCTTGCAAACCAAAAATGAAAAAAAAAGTAGTTTGGGTCAAACTGTCAAATTGGCATTATCCACGAAATAAAAGGGACTCCAAGGCTGACCAGGAGAAGGCAATGGCACCCCACTCCAGTACTCTTGCCTGGAAAATCCCATGGACAGAGGAGCCTGGTGGGTTGCAGTCCATGAGGTTGCTAAGAGTCGGACATGACTGAGTGACTTCACTTTCACTTTTCACTTTGATGCATTGGAGACGGAAATGGCAACCCACTCCAGTGTTTTTGCCTGGAGAATCCCAGGGACAGGGAAGCCTGGTGGGCTGCCGTCTATGAGGTCACACAGAGTCAGACACAACTGAAGCGACTTAGCAGCAGCAGCAAGGCTGACCATGAGCTGTCCCAGCAACTCACATTTGTTCCAGCTTCCTGGGAGTCAGACTTTACCGTGCCTCTCCCGTTCATAGTAGTGCAAACATTTCCAAATCATATTTTAAAATATAAATTGTGAGGTAATGATGTTGTACACTTTTATAGACAAGAAACAAAATGGGAAATCAGGAGATTCTACCAAGGCCTGCTCCTCTGCCGCTTGACTGGGGAGAGTCTGCCACCCCTGGGTCTGGCCGTATGGGCTGCTCCAGTCCCGTCTGTTCTGGGCGTTTGTCCCTCCATCCCACACGTTCATTCAGGTCTTGCAGTCCTGCCTGTGCAACTGCATCTGTGATATTTGCACAGTCACTTCTGCAAATTGAGGAATTCCTTAGGCTGATGATTTCACAGTGATCTTTTTTTTTTTACAGATTCATTTTTGTGATGTTTCATTCTTTTAGCAAACATTTCCTGAGAACCTACTATATGTTTAATGCCATTCTAGGCACCCATCAAAATAGGCAAACCTTTTTCCCCTCATGGTGAATAAGGAAATCGCACAGAGGTGGACCAGAGCTACTGCCGGGGATAAAGCAGCAGTCAGGGCCCTGTGTGCCCAGTGGTGGAGTTTGGCAGAGGGTGGGGCCCCGAGGCACGGAAGGCATATTGGAGTCAGGGAGGGGCTGTCCAGGAGGGGCCTTCGGGTGGGCTAGTTTCCTGGGAAAAAACGTTCCTCTGGTTTATCTCTTGGATGAACCTGTGGGATTGTTGCCTACACCCCCGGGGCCATCTGCTTCCTGCAGTATGGAGCACTGATTGCAAGAGCTGTAGAAAGAGCTGAACCCACGAGCCTGCCCAAGTTTGCTCTGCCCAGGCATGTGTGGGTGTGTGCATATGTGTGTGCATGTGTGCCTGGCACGTGCTCCAGATGACATCAGTGTGGAATTTCCTAGGCTGGAAAAAGTCTGAGACGCACTACCTTAAAAAGTAGTGCTTTTTAAGTATACATATACTTAAATATACACGTATCCATCCTCCCCCTAATGTCCAGACTGGCAGGGTCCTAATCCTAAATCAGTGACGTGGCTTTCCTTCCACTTATGCACATAGATTCGTCTAAAATCCCACCAGCATTGGGTGCCAGACTCTCTCAGGTAGTGACAAAGCTGAGTTTCCTTTAGGAGGGAGAGGCAGTCCTCCCCCAAGCTACTTGATAAAATTCAAGGAACTGAGAAGCACAACCAAAATTCCAAATATGAGGAAACAAAATTAATATTTTTTGTATTTTGTGTATTTTGTATTTTTGTAGGCATGTGTATACCTACACATGCTCCCCAAATTATCTCTTTTGGTAAGAAAACTAGGGTTTAAAAGGTGGTTTGTGATATAGTTCTTGCAACAAAGTTTCTTTTTCCTTAAGCTTTTCCAGTAGTCTTCAAATTAGCTACATTCTCTGCTGTGAGACTGAAGAAGGAAACCATCTGTCATCAAAGTGGAAAACAAAGACAGCTGGCTGGGTGTGTTAATTGGACCAGTTGATATCAAGCCTTAACAAAAAGATTCATGGTTTTCTTTTACCATGAAGTGTAGTCATTAAGCTCATGATTTATTCTATGGGACATTTTTTTTAAATGCATTTTAAACTCTTGTCAAGGCATGTATAGTATGGTGAAGAGTCTAACAAAACTCACATGTGGAAAAGAAAAAATTTCTTCCCTATACAAGTACCGTACCACGATTCAACCTTTCTGAAGTCCTGAGGACCTTTGGAATATAGTTTCTGAAGCTTAAAGATTATTGGTCAGCATGAATTATTTCTGATTTTTTGTGTTTGTTCCTATCATGTGAGGATTTATAGTAGAGATTAGATAAATCATATTAAAGTACCTAGCAGAATTTGTGGACCAAGGAAAATATACAGTAAACAATAATCCCCTATTACTGCGGTGTTTGTTTGTGTGTGTGAGAGACTTGAACTAAACTTTTGGTTTTACTAAACTTGGACTCACTTTATGGTAGAAATAA